>JAECYA010000259.1:0-42482 GCA_018153455.1 Drosophila parabipectinata
TTTAAAATCGTTATATGCTATATCTAAGAAAGCATATAAGGATTATAACGGGTTGTCCACGTTTCCCTACTAATTGTGGCCTACTAACTGTTTCGTCATCTTATTTAGTGACGTGAAAAAATGAAAATAATATTTTTCATTTATATTGTTATAAGTCTTAAACCTTATAACGGCGGAACTTGAATTACTTTCGTATAGGTAGCCAAATTCCTCGTCATCTTATTAGTGACGTGAAAAATGAAAATAATATTTTTCATTTATATTGTTATAAGTCTTAAACCTTAAGACGGCGGGAGTTGAATTACTTTCGCATAGGTAGCCAAATGCCTCGTCATCTTATTAGTGACGCGCATGATTCAATTCAAGAGATTCCTTCTGTCCCTATTTAAAACCTCACGGATATTAAAAATATTAAACATATATTGTTATAAGTCTTAAACCTTAAGACGGCGGGAGTTGAATTACTTTCGCATAAGTAGCCAAATGCCTCGTCATCTTATTAGTGACGCGCATGATTCAATTCAAGAGATTCCTTCTGTCCCTATTTAAAACCTCACGGATATTAAAAATATTAAACATATATTGTTATAAGTCTTAAACCTTAAGACGGCGGGAGTTGAATTACTTTCGCATAGGTAGCCAAATGCCTCGTCATCTTATTAGTGACGCGCATGATTCAATTTAAGAGATTCCTTCTGTCCCTATTTAAAACCTCACGGATATTAAAAATATTAAACATATATTGTTATAAGTCTTAAACCTTAAGACGGCGGGAGTTGAATTAAACATATATTGTTATAAGTCTTAAACCTTAAGACGGCGGGAGTTGAATTACTTTCGCATAGGTAGCCAAATGCCTCGTCATCTTATTAGTGACGCGCATGATTCAATTCAAGAGATTCCTTCTGTCCCTATTTAAAAACTCACGAATATTAAAAATATTAAAAATATTTTCATATGGATATGCAATCGTATGGATATCCAAATATGTGTGGGAAAGTCGTACTTCCTATACGATAAATGACCGGATTGACGAAACCGTGTTCAAAAAGGTATATAGGGTAGGTGGTGTTCGGCCTACCAATATAATATTAAAATAATATTATATTAAACAGAAGATCGCCAGTATTAATATATAAGCATATGGTTATGAATACATATGCATATAACATATATGAAAATATATGAATATATATAAAAAAATATATATGAATATGAAAATATTTATATGTATATGGAATATATGGTAGGTGATGGTGTTAGCCTACCATATAATATATAATATAATAATTTAATTATATTATATTAAATATGGAAATATTAAAAATATTAAAAATATTTTCATATGGATATGCAATCGTATGGATATCCAAATATGTGTGGGAAAGTCATACTTTCCATACAATAAATGACCGGATTGACGAAACCGTGTTCAAAAAGGTATATAGGGTAGGTGGTGTTCAGCCTGCCAATATAATATTAAAATAATATTATATTAAACAGAAGACCGCCAGTATTAATATATGAGCATATGGTTATGAATACATATGCATATAACATATATGAAAATATATGAATATAAAAAAATATATATGGATATGAAAATATTTATATGTATATGAAATATATGGTAGGTGATGAGGATAGCCTACCATATAATATATAATATAATAATTTAATTATATTATATTAAATATGGAAATATTAAAAATATATTAAAAATATTAAAAATATTTTCATATGGATATGCAATCGTATGGATATCCAAATATGTGTGGGAAAGTCATACTTCCCATACAATAAATGACCGGATTGACGAAACCGTGTTCAAAAAGGTATATAGGGTAGGTGGTGTTCAGCCTGCCAATATAATATTAAAATAATATTATATTAAACAGAAGACCGCCAGTATTAATATATAAGCATATGGTTATGAATACATATGCATATAACATATATGAAAATATATGAATATAAAAAAATATATATGGATAAGAAAATATTTATATGTATATGAAATATATGGTAGGTGATGAGGATAGCCTACCATATAATATATAATATAATAATTTAATTATATTATATTAAATATGGAAATATTAAAAATATATTAAAAATATTAAAAATATTTTCATATGGATATGCAATCGTATGGATATCCAAATATGTGTGGGAAAGTCATACTTCCCATACAATAAATGACCGGATTGACGAAACCGTGTTCAAAAAGGTATATAGGGTAGGTGGTGTTCAGCCTGCCAATATAATATTAAAATAATATTATATTAAACAGAAGACCGCCAGTATTAATATATAAGCATATGGTTATGAATACATATGCATATAACATATATGAAAATATATGAATATAAAAAAATATATATGGATATGAAAATATTTATATGTATATGAAATATATGGTAGGTGATGGTGATAGCCTACCATATAATATATAATATAATAATTTAATTATATTATATTAAATATGGAAATATTAAAAATATATTAAAAATATTAAAAATATTTTCATATGGATATGCAATCGTATGGATATCCAAATATGTGTGGGAAAGTCATACTTCCCATACAATAAATGACCGGATTGACGAAACCGTGTTCAAAAAGGTATATAGGGTAGGTGGTGTTCGGCCTACCAATATAATATTAAAATAATATTATATTAAACAGAAGACCGCCAGTATTAATATATGAGCATATGGTTATGAATACATATGCATATAACATATATGAAAATATATGAATATAAAAAAATATATATGGATATGAAAATATTTATATGTATATGAAATATATGGTAGGTGATGAGGATAGCCTACCATATAATATATAATATAATAATTTAATTATATTATATTAAATATGGAAATATTAAAAATATATTAAAAATATTAAAAATATTTTCATATGGATATGCAATCGTATGGATATCCAAATATGTGTGGGAAAGTCATACTTCCCATACAATAAATGACCGGATTGACGAAACCGTGTTCAAAAAGGTATATAGGGTAGGTGGTGTTCAGCCTGCCAATATAATATTAAAATAATATTATATTAAACAGAAGACCGCCAGTATTAATATATAAGCATATGGTTATGAATACATATGCATATAACATATATGAAAATATATGAATATAAAAAAATATATATGGATATGAAAATATTTATATGTATATGAAATATATGGTAGGTGATGGTGATAGCCTACCATATAATATATAATATAATAATTTAATTATATTATATTAAATATGGAAATATTAAAAATATATTAAAAATATTAAAAATATTTTCATATGGATATGCAATCGTATGGATATCCAAATATGTGTGGGAAAGTCATACTTCCCATACAATAAATGACCGGATTGACGAAACCGTGTTCAAAAAGGTATATAGGGTAGGTGGTGTTCAGCCTGCCAATATAATATTAAAATAATATTATATTAAACAGAAGACCGCCAGTATTAATATATAAGCATATGGTTATGAATACATATGCATATAACATATATGAAAATATATGAATATAAAAAAATATATATGGATATGAAAATATTTATATGTATATGAAATATATGGTAGGTGATGGTGATAGCCTACCATATAATATATAATATAATAATTTAATTATATTATATTAAATATGGAAATATTAAAAATATATTAAAAATATTAAAAATATTTTCATATGGATATGCAATCGTATGGATATCCAAATATGTGTGGGAAAGTCATACTTCCTATACGATAAATGACCGGATTGACGAAACCGTGTTCAAAAAGGTATATAGGGTAGGTGGTGTTCGGCCTACCAATATAATATTAAAATAATATTATATTAAACAGAAGATCGCCAGTATTAATATATAAGCATATGGTTATGAATACATATGCATATAACATATATGAAAATATATGAATATATAAAAAAAATATATATGAATATGAAAATATTTATATGTATATGGAATATATGGTAGGTGATGGTGTTAGCCTACCATATAATATATAATATAATAATTTAATTATATTATATTAAATATGGAAATATTAAAAAATATTAAAAATATTAAAAATATTTTCATATGGATATGCAATCGTATGGATATCCAAATATGTGTGGGAAAGTCATACTTTCCATACAATAAATGACCGGATTGACGAAACCGTGTTCAAAAAGGTATATAGGGTAGGTGGTGTTCAGCCTGCCAATATAATATTAAAATAATATTATATTAAACAGAAGACCGCCAGTATTAATATATGAGCATATGGTTATGAATACATATGCATATAACATATATGAAAATATATGAATATAAAAAAATATATATGGATATGAAAATATTTATATGTATATGAAATATATGGTAGGTGATGAGGATAGCCTACCATATAATATATAATATAATAATTTAATTATATTATATTAAATATGGAAATATTAAAAATATATTAAAAATATTAAAAATATTTTCATATGGATATGCAATCGTATGGATATCCAAATATGTGTGGGAAAGTCATACTTCCCATACAATAAATGACCGGATTGACGAAACCGTGTTCAAAAAGGTATATAGGGTAGGTGGTGTTCAGCCTGCCAATATAATATTAAAATAATATTATATTAAACAGAAGACCGCCAGTATTAATATATAAGCATATGGTTATGAATACATATGCATATAACATATATGAAAATATATGAATATAAAAAAATATATATGGATATGAAAATATTTATATGTATATGAAATATATGGTAGGTGATGGGGATAGCCTACCATATAATATATAATATAATAATTTAATTATATTATATTAAATATGGAAATATTAAAAATATATTAAAAATATTAAAAATATTTTCATATGGATATGCAATCGTATGGATATCCAAATATGTGTGGGAAAGTCATACTTCCCATACAATAAATGACCGGATTGACGAAACCGTGTTCAAAAAGGTATATAGGGTAGGTGGTGTTCAGCCTGCCAATATAATATTAAAATAATATTATATTAAACAGAAGACCGCCAGTATTAATATATAAGCATATGGTTATGAATACATATGCATATAACATATATGAAAATATATGAATATAAAAAAATATATATGGATAAGAAAATATTTATATGTATATGAAATATATGGTAGGTGATGGTGATAGCCTACCATATAATATATAATATAATAATTTAATTATATTATATTAAATATGGAAATATTAAAAATATATTAAAAATATTAAAAATATTTTCATATGGATATGCAATCGTATGGATATCCAAATATGTGTGGGAAAGTCATACTTCCCATACAATAAATGACCGGATTGACGAAACCGTGTTCAAAAAGGTATATAGGGTAGGTGGTGTTCGGCCTACCAATATAATATTAAAATAATATTATATTAAACAGAAGACCGCCAGTATTAATATATAAGCATATGGTTATGAATACATATGCATATAACATATATGAAAATATATGAATATAAAAAAATATATATGGATATGAAAATATTTATATGTATATGAAATATATGGTAGGTGATGGGGATAGCCTACCATATAATATATAATATAATAATTTAATTATATTATATTAAATATGGAAATATTAAAAATATATTAAAAATATTAAAAATATTTTCATATGGATATGCAATCGTATGGATATCCAAATATGTGTGGGAAAGTCATACTTCCCATACAATAAATGACCGGATTGACGAAACCGTGTTCAAAAAGGTATATAGGGTAGGTGGTGTTCAGCCTGCCAATATAATATTAAAATAATATTATATTAAACAGAAGACCGCCAGTATTAATATATAAGCATATGGTTATGAATACATATGCATATAACATATATGAAAATATATGAATATAAAAAAATATATATGGATATGAAAATATTTATATGTATATGAAATATATGGTAGGTGATGGTGATAGCCTACCATATAATATATAATATAATAATTTAATTATATTATATTAAATATGGAAATATTAAAAATATATTAAAAATATTAAAAATATTTTCATATGGATATGCAATCGTATGGATATCCAAATATGTGTGGGAAAGTCATACTTCCCATACAATAAATGACCGGATTGACGAAACCGTGTTCAAAAAGGTATATAGGGTAGGTGGTGTTCAGCCTGCCAATATAATATTAAAATAATATTATATTAAACAGAAGACCGCCAGTATTAATATATAAGCATATGGTTATGAATACATATGCATATAACATATATGAAAATATATGAATATAAAAAAATATATATGGATATGAAAATATTTATATGTATATGAAATATATGGTAGGTGATGGTGATAGCCTACCATATAATATATAATATAATAATTTAATTATATTATATTAAATATGGAAATATTAAAAATATATTAAAAATATTAAAAATATTTTCATATGGATATGCAATCGTATGGATATCCAAATATGTGTGGGAAAGTCATACTTCCCATACAATAAATGACCGGATTGACGAAACCGTGTTCAAAAAGGTATATAGGGTAGGTGGTGTTCGGCCTACCAATATAATATTAAAATAATATTATATTAAACAGAAGACCGCCAGTATTAATATATAAGCATATGGTTATGAATACATATGCATATAACATATATGAAAATATATGAATATAAAAAAATATATATGGATATGAAAATATTTATATGTATATGAAATATATGGTAGGTGATGGTGATAGCCTACCATATAATATATAATATAATAATTTAATTATATTATATTAAATATGGAAATATTAAAAATATATTAAAAATATTAAAAATATTTTCATATGGATATGCAATCGTATGGATATCCAAATATGTGTGGGAAAGTCATACTTCCCATACAATAAATGACCGGATTGACGAAACCGTGTTCAAAAAGGTATATAGGGTAGGTGGTGTTCAGCCTGCCAATATAATATTAAAATAATATTATATTAAACAGAAGACCGCCAGTATTAATATATAAGCATATGGTTATGAATACATATGCATATAACATATATGAAAATATATGAATATAAAAAAATATATATGGATATGAAAATATTTATATGTATATGAAATATATGGTAGGTGATGGTGATAGCCTACCATATAATATATAATATAATAATTTAATTATATTATATTAAATATGGAAATATTAAAAATATATTAAAAATATTAAAAATATTTTCATATGGATATGCAATCGTATGGATATCCAAATATGTGTGGGAAAGTCATACTTCCCATACAATAAATGACCGGATTGACGAAACCGTGTTCAAAAAGGTATATAGGGTAGGTGGTGTTCAGCCTGCCAATATAATATTAAAATAATATTATATTAAACAGAAGACCGCCAGTATTAATATATAAGCATATGGTTATGAATACATATGCATATAACATATATGAAAATATATGAATATATAAAAAATATATATGGATATGAAAATATTTATATGTATATGAAATATATGGTAGGTGATGGTGATAGCCTACCATATAATATATAATATAATAATTTAATTATATTATATTAAATATGGAAATATTAAAAATATATTAAAAATATTAAAAATATTTTCATATGGATATGCAATCGTATGGATATCCAAATATGTGTGGGAAAGTCATACTTCCCATACAATAAATGACCGGATTGACGAAACCGTGTTCAAAAAGGTATATAGGGTAGGTGGTGTTCAGCCTGCCAATATAATATTAAAATAATATTATATTAAACAGAAGACCGCCAGTATTAATATATAAGCATATGGTTATGAATACATATGCATATAACATATATGAAAATATATGAATATAAAAAAATATATATGGATATGAAAATATTTATATGTATATGAAATATATGGTAGGTGATGAGTGATAGCCTACCATATAATATATAATATAATAATTTAATTATATTATATTAAATATGGAAATATTAAAAATATATTAAAAATATTAAAAATATTTTCATATGGATATGCAATCGTATGGATATCCAAATATGTGTGGGAAAGTCATACTTCCCATACAATAAATGACCGGATTGACGAAACCGTGTTCAAAAAGGTATATAGGGTAGGTGGTGTTCAGCCTGCCAATATAATATTAAAATAATATTATATTAAACAGAAGACCGCCAGTATTAATATATAAGCATATGGTTATGAATACATATGCATATAACATATATGAAAATATATGAATATAAAAAAATATATATGGATATGAAAATATTTATATGTATATGAAATATATGGTAGGTGATGGTGATAGCCTACCATATAATATATAATATAATAATTTAATTATATTATATTAAATATGGAAATATTAAAAATATATTAAAAATATTAAAAATATTTTCATATGGATATGCAATCGTATGGATATCCAAATATGTGTGGGAAAGTCATACTTCCCATACAATAAATGACCGGATTGACGAAACCGTGTTCAAAAAGGTATATAGGGTAGGTGGTGTTCAGCCTGCCAATATAATATTAAAATAATATTATATTAAACAGAAGACCGCCAGTATTAATATATAAGCATATGGTTATGAATACATATGCATATAACATATATGAAAATATATGAATATAAAAAAATATATATGGATATGAAAATATTTATATGTATATGAAATATATGGTAGGTGATGGTGATAGCCTACCATATAATATATAATATAATAATTTAATTATATTATATTAAATATGGAAATATTAAAAATATATTAAAAATATTAAAAATATTTTCATATGGATATGCAATCGTATGGATATCCAAATATGTGTGGGAAAGTCATACTTCCCATACAATAAATGACCGGATTGACGAAACCGTGTTCAAAAAGGTATATAGGGTAGGTGGTGTTCAGCCTGCCAATATAATATTAAAATAATATTATATTAAACAGAAGACCGCCAGTATTAATATATAGAGCATATGGTTATGAATACATATGCATATAACATATATGAAAATATATGAATATAAAAAAATATATATGGATATGAAAATATTTATATGTATATGAAATATATGGTAGGTGATGGTGATAGCCTACCATATAATATATAATATAATAATTTAATTATATTATATTAAATATGGAAATATTAAAAATATATTAAAAATATTAAAAATATTTTCATATGGATATGCAATCGTATGGATATCCAAATATGTGTGGGAAAGTCATACTTCCCATACAATAAATGACCGGATTGACGAAACCGTGTTCAAAAAGGTATATAGGGTAGGTGGTGTTCAGCCTGCCAATATAATATTAAAATAATATTATATTAAACAGAAGACCGCCAGTATTAATATATAAGCATATGGTTATGAATACATATGCATATAACATATATGAAAATATATGAATATAAAAAAATATATATGGATATGAAAATATTTATATGTATATGAAATATATGGTAGGTGATGGTGATAGCCTACCATATAATATATAATATAATAATTTAATTATATTATATTAAATATGGAAATATTAAAAATATATTAAAAATATTAAAAATATTTTCATATGGATATGCAATCGTATGGATATCCAAATATGTGTGGGAAAGTCATACTTCCCATACAATAAATGACCGGATTGACGAAACCGTGTTCAAAAAGGTATATAGGGTAGGTGGTGTTCAGCCTGCCAATATAATATTAAAATAATATTATATTAAACAGAAGACCGCCAGTATTAATATATAAGCATATGGTTATGAATACATATGCATATAACATATATGAAAATATATGAATATAAAAAAATATATATGGATATGAAAATATTTATATGTATATGAAATATATGGTAGGTGATGGTGATAGCCTACCATATAATATATAATATAATAATTTAATTATATTATATTAAATATGGAAATATTAAAAATATATTAAAAATATTAAAAATATTTTCATATGGATATGCAATCGTATGGATATCCAAATATGTGTGGGAAAGTCATACTTCCCATACAATAAATGACCGGATTGACGAAACCGTGTTCAAAAAGGTATATAGGGTAGGTGGTGTTCAGCCTACCAATATAATATTAAAATAATATTATATTAAACAGAAGACCGCCAGTATTAATATATAAGCATATGGTTATGAATACATATGCATATAACATATATGAAAATATATGAATATATAAAAAATATATATGGATATGAAAATATTTATATGTATATGAAATATATGGTAGGTGATGGTGATAGCCTACCATATAATATATAATATAATAATATTTATTATATTATAATAAATATGGAAATATTAAATTATTTTCATATGGATATGGATATGGATATATATATATATTCATATGGATATACTAAAATATACTGAAATATACCGATGAGTATATTTAGGTGGGGGTAAAAAGGCAAATAAATACCCAGCTTGACGAAAGTGTGTTCAAAAAGGTATATAGGGTAGGTGGTGTCGTCCTACCAATATAGTATAATATTATTTATATTATATGAATATACTAAAATACCGATGAGTATTTTTAGGTGAGGGAAAGAAGGCAAATAAATACCCAGCTTGACGAAAGTGTGGTCAAAAAGGTATATATGGTAGGTGGTGTAAGCCTATCTATATAATATAACATATGTAATGGGTAACGAATATCAGGCTAGATGTTGAACTCCCGCTTTTGGCCCGCACGTTCGATGGTTCCGGCTCTGGCTCGTCGGTGGCGTGGTGTTAAGGTGTTTGGCCAATCACGGGTGCCTTTTTTAGGACTTATTATTATTTAATTACTATAAACGTGCGAGAAGAGATGACGAAATAAGCTACCGGAGGAGCTATGACCAGTGGTGTCATTTCCGCTTTTTTCCCGTCAGATCTGGGTTTTTTTGAAGCGTGATTTGGGGAAAAATATGACAAAACATCGGGCAGCTGGAATCCTGGCTTTTTGAGCAAATTTACGCAGCTTTTTCCTTTTTTGTTTACTTTTGATGCATTCTCTGTTGAAAATATTTTAAAAATTAACAAGAGCATAGCTAACTTCGGGCGGAGCCGAAGTTGATATACCCTTGCAGCTAAAACCGGATATATATCGCAAACATCGGATATAGTTGGCCGATCCTTACGATTACATTATAATAAAACCAATTAATTACAATAAAAAATCTAAAAAAAGTCCCAAGCTTCTATCTTCTAAAATACGAAAGTTTATATTTCTACCAAAAACCATTTCCGATCGTACAGTTATATGTCACCTTGTAAGATATAGTCAACCGATCTTTATGAAATTTTGCAGATCGGATTAACTGACCAAAAATAGAATGTGTACCAAGTGCCAGCTTTCTATCATCAAAAACACGGAAAGTTGGGTCATTTCCCGATCGTTCAGTTATATGGCAGCTATAGGATATAGTCGGCCGATCCTTATGAAATTTGGCATGTCGTAATATTTTGCCAAAGATAGCTTTCATGTCAAATTTGAACTCTCTAACTCTAAAAACACCAAAGTTATACCATTTCCGATCAATCAGTTATATGGCAGCTATAGGATATAGTCGACTGATCCCGGTCGTTCCGACTTATATACTGGGTGTGCAAAGAAAAGAAGGGTGTGTGCAAAGTTTCAAGTCGATAGCTTTAAAACTGAGAGACTAGTCTGCGTAGAAACAGACAGACAGACAGACGGACAGTGGACAGAAGGACAGATGGACAGACGGACATGCTCATATCAACTCAGGAGGTGATCCTGATCAAGAATATATACTTAATAGGGCTGGATGTGCCTTCATGGTTGCACACTTTTGACAAAATTATAATACCTCTGCAAGGGTATAAAAGAAACAAATCTCCAATCCTTGAGTATTTTGGTACTCCTAATATAGATAAAATTGAACGACTGTACAACGACATAACCCTGGTAGAGTGGGAAAATGTCGATGATACTGTTAAGTTCTGGGCTGAAGTTCTTAAATATCGGGATTCTGGCGGAAACTGCCGTTTTCAGGAATTGGCTTCAGTTGCTCTGCAAATGCAGTCCTGCCTTGGTCGAATGCCGAATGTATAAGGTCCATATTTTAATTTGTATCTTAAAATTATAAATTAATTTACTTAAAATTTAAGGTACGGGCTGCGTCGACACAATATGTGCTGTTTTAACTATAATATACCACCCAGCTGCCTATCTACAATTGAAGACGAGAAATTTTATCCAACTGATGATGATGATAATAGTGACGACATCTTAAATATAATATAGATCTTAATTTTTGTACATTATTGTTTTTTTTTTTGGTTTCTTTGTAATGATATCCGTTAGAGAATTACCCATATATTTTATGTTAAGTGGAACTGAGGGCTTATTAGTGAATAACATGCAGTACATTGCCTTATAAAAATCAGTTTTTTTTTCTTAACTTTTTCTCTGTTATTCCGCTTTTTTTAGCTTTTTTTCGTTGATCCACTTTTTTTGCTCAGAAAAAAGTGACACACCTGACTAAAACCAATCCCTGGAATTATCTTATCACAGTAGTTCATTAAATTATTAATCAAGATTAAATTACAACAATTTATCAGTTTTTAATATATGAATGGCTAATTATTTAACTTCAAGAACATTAACTTTTGCACGGAGTCTTCGGCAAGGTTGCATCTAAGATCAGTAATTACTAATTTAAGGGCCGAAAATGCCCTTTCAACCGATACCTGCGTTGCAGGCACTGCATGTACTATTTGAGCCAGACGGTACAAGCGTGGACACGTGAATTTTTTCGACTCCCAATAGCTCATGATATTCACGCTTGGATAAACGAATATTCACCAAAGCCCATAGATCCCATATATATATTAGCCCATATATATATTATTATATATATTATATATTGATACTTAATAATTATTAGTAATTTTTTATTATTAATATTAATTTTAATTATTAGAAATCAATTTTTTTCATAAAAATTGAAAAAAAAATTTATTTTCTTTTTGAATTCGCCATGAAAATTTAACTTATGACAATTTTTTTAATTTTTTTGGAGACTGTTTTGGGCTTCAATTTTTTTAAACTCATAATCATTATTTACGGTCCTTGAGTAAAACAGATCAAATAAATGATTCTGACTATTACTTCCCAGAAAAATTAAGTTACATTACAAAATATGACTCAGAGAAAAATATAATTGAAATTGGAAAAACAAAAACATATACAATATCTAAAATGGGTTTAGTAGACACGAAAGTTGTAGATTCCACGGCAAATGTCGTTAATAAAATTGAACTAGGAAAAATCGATCTTCAAATAATTACAATATTGTTAATGATAATCGTCATTATAATGTTAGCAAGCGTTTTGCTAAAATTATATAAATTACACAACAAATGTTTAAAGAAAAAATTCCAGAGTCAAGCAAATGACCTGGACAAAATCTAAATAAACAAGAAAGCAAAGCTAACTTCGGGCTGAGCCGAAGTTAATATACCCTTGCAGCTAAAACCGGATATATATCGCAAACATCGGACATAGCTGGCCGATCCTTATTATTACATCATAATAAAACCAATTAATTACAATAAAAAATCTAAAAAAAAGTCCCAAGCTTCTATCTTCAAAAATACGAAAGTTGATATTTCTACCAAGTACCATTTCCGATCGTTCAGTTATATGTCAGCTATAAGATATAGTCAACCGATCGTTATGAAATTTGGTAGATCGGATTAACTGACCAAAAATATAATGTGTACCAAGTGCTTTCTATCATCAAAAACACGAATGTTGGGTCATTTCCGATCATTCAGTTATATGGCAGCTATAGGATATAGCCGGCCGATCCTAATGAACCTTGTAGGTCGGATTAACTGACCAAAAATATAATCTGTACCAAGTTCCAGCTTTCTATCTTCAAAAACACGAAAGTTGGGTCATTTCCGATCGTTCAGTTATATGGCAGCTATAAGATATAGTCGGCCGATCCTATGGAAATTGGCATGTCGTATTATTTTGCCAAAAATAGCTCTCATGTCAAATTTGAACTCTCTAACTCTAAAAACACCAAAGTTATACCATTTCCGATCAATCAGTTATATGGCAGCTATAGGATATAGTCGGCCGTTCCCGGCCGTTCCGACTTATATACTGCGTGCAAAGGAAAGAAGGGTGTGTGCAAAGTTTCAAGTTGATAGCTTTAAAACTGAGAGACTAGTTTGCGTAGAAACAGACAGACGGACAGACGGACAGACGGACATGCTCATATCAACTCAGGAGGTGATCCTGATCAAGAATATATATACTTTATAGGGTCGGAGATGTCTCCTTCACTGCGTTGCACACTTTTGGACAAAATTATAATACCCTCTGCAAGGGTATAAAAACCCAGAAAAAAACAAGAAAGGAAAGCTAACTTCGGGCGGAGCCGAAGTTGATATACCCTTGCAGCTAAAACCGGATATATATCGCAAACATCGGATATAGTTGGCCGATCCTTATGATTACATCATAATAAAACCAATTAACTAAAATAAAAAATCTAAAAAAAATGTCCCAAACTTCTATCTTCAAAAACACGAAAGTTGGGTCATTTCCGATCGTTCAGTTATATGGCAGCTATAGGATATAGTCGGCCGATCCTATTGAAATTCGGTAGGATGGATCAACTGGCCAAAAATATAATCTGTATTAAGTTTCAGCTTTCTATCTTCAAAAACACGAAAGTTGGGTCATTTTCGATCGTTCAGTTATATGGCAGCTATAAGATATAGTCGGCCGATCCTTATGAAATTTGGCATGTCGTAATGTTTTGCCAAAAATAGCTTTCCTGTAAAATTTGAACTCTCTAACTCTAAAAACACCAAAGTTATACCATTTCCGATCAATCCGTTATATGGCAGCTATAGGATATAGTCGGCCGATCCGGGCCGTTCCGACTTATATACTGCGTGCAAAAGAAAGAAGGGTGTGTGCAAAGTTTCAAGACGATAGCTTCAAAACTGAGAGACTAGTTCGCGTAGAAACAGACAGACAGACGGACAGACAGACGGACAGACAGACGGACAGACAGACGGACAGACAGACGGACAGACGGACAGACGGACAGACGGACAGACGGACATGCTCATATCAACTCAGGAGGTGATCCTGATCAAGAATATATATACTTTATAGGGTCGGAGATGTCTCCTTCACTGCGTTGCACACTTTTGGACAAAATTATAATACCCTCTGCAAGGGTATAAAAAACAAAATTATTATACACAAATGTAAACACCTACAATCTAAGAAAATGAAATAACAGAAAATAAATATTAAAATATATTACGTAATTCTCTCTACAAAAGTATGGCTAAACTAAAGGCATGGATTGGAACAAATTGTACGAGGAGTTACCAATAATTAAAACAAATTTTGACAAATCGTACAAGTCCCTAACTCAGAATAGACCCATTCAAAAGAATACGGTTAGGAAGCACGTTGAAATATTAGTAGAGTGCTTTAATGAAGCGCGTATGCTAATACATGATCATAGGGAAAGATTAAATCAAGATCATTGGTCACAGGTATCGAAACTTTTGATACGACTACGATCTAATTTTATATTTATTAAACAAAAGTTCAGTTTAGAAATATCGTTACCAACCGTTCTAAACACTCCAAATAGCAGTTGACACTGCACCTGACTCGGAATCAACAGAAACGAAAGAATCTGAGTCAGAAGAGCTTCCCAAAGTAAACCCCAAAATAGAAGATACAGATTTAAATAATCTTACTATTCCGGCGGTATACACTGATCTGGATAACTCTACAGATTCAGATACTTCGAGTGTCATAGAATACAAGATAGATAAATCCATCACAATGGCACAATCAAATATTGATTTTATTAATACAGCATCTAAGCTTATACCAGTTTTTGATGGTAAGGCCGAAAATTTAACAAGTTTCATTGATGCTTTACAAATAATACAATCAATAAAAGGCGAGCACGAAGAATTAGCTATTTCCATCATTAAAACAAAGCTAAAAGGTGTCGCCAGGAATCTAATCGGTAATGAAACAACAATTACTGAGGTGATTGCTAGACTAAGAAGCAACGTCAAAGGCGAAACTGTTGAGGTATTATCAGCGAAGCTGATGAATCTACAGCAACGCAATAAAACTGCTAACCAATACACACAAGAAATTGAGCAGATGACGAAAGCATTAGAAGGTGCATAAATATCAAATGGTTTATCTTAAGAGCTAGCCAGGAATTATTCCATGCAGCATGCAGTCAAAGCAATGACTAAAAACTGCACAATCGATAAGGTAAAACTTATCATGCAAGCTGGAACATTCAGTACGATGAACGAAGCCGTTTCCAAATTTGTTAATAGTTGCACTGAAGCAACTGGGCAGTCAAACACTGTCCTATATTATAAGAATTATCCACAGCGCGGCTCAAATCGCGGACGTGGCAGTTATAGAGGTAGTTTTCGTGGTAATCACAATAACTACAATCACAATAACTACAACAACGATAATTATAACAACAATTATCAGAATAACAATAATTATCAGAATAACAATAGAGGGCGAGGCCCATATAGAGGAAATTATAGAGGCAGTGGTAACTCAAACCGAGGCCACAATAGCAATAACCAAGGCAATGTAAGATTGACACAAAATAATAACCAAACACATCGGAAAACTCCCAAAACCCTTTAAATATTCAACAATAAATGAAGTAAGAGTTCACACTATTTATCTCAGCCCAAATATATTCGTTTCATTTTTTAATGTAGCTACTGGGAAAGAACTTATATTTTTATTAGACACAGGTGCAGACATTTCCATTCTAAAAGAAACTTCGGATAATTTTCAAAACATCCAAAATGATTACATCATAGACATAAAAGGCATAAGTCAAGAAATAATAAAATCCCAAGGTTTAGTTTCTATAGAGATACAGACCACCAATTACATAATTCCACACGATTTTCATATCTTAAATTCACATTTCCCAATTCCATGCGATGGAATAATAGGCATCGACTTTATCAAAAATACAACTGTCAATTAGACTTCAAGCCATCTGAAGATTGGCTTATAATTAGACCCAATAATTTAAAATTCCCAATTAAAGTACCAATAGCTCATAGTTCTGGCAATAATTCAATACTTCTGCCAGCAAGATCCCAAGTTATTCGGAAAATTGAACTTAATTCAACAGCAGACAGTGTATTAATTCCAAATCAGGAAATTCAACATGGTATTTACGTTGCAAATACCATAGCAACATCAAATAATGCCTTCATAAGATTATTAAACACATCAAATACCGACCAAGTAGTGAGTACAGATAATTTAGTTGCCATACCTGTTCCGAATAAAAACGCCAATACTGTCGCTAAAGCAATATTTGAATCTTGTATCCTGAAGTACGGTCCAATGAAGACGTTCATTACGGACATGGGAACAAAATATAAGAATTCAATTATAGACAATTTTTTCAAATATTTAAATATTGAAAATATTACATCCACAGCACACCACCACCAGACAGTTGGAACAATAGAAAGAAGTCATAGAACTTTCAATGAATACATACGATCTTACATATCGGCTGATAAAACTGATTGGGACGTATGGCTTCAATATTTTGTCTTCTGTTTCAACACGACCCCCTCCATGGCACATACTTATTGTCCATATGAGCTAGTATTCGGTAAAACAAGTAATTTGCCAAAACATTTTAATAGCATAGATAGTGTAGAAGCACTATATAATATAGATGACTATGCTAAGGAGAGTAAGTATAGATTAGAAGAGCTAGAGTTATGTTAGAAGCAAATAAGAATAGAAATAAACTACTATACGATCATAAAGTAAGGGATATAGATATATCAGTAGGTGACAAAGTTTTATTAAAAAAGGAGACAGGTCATAAGTTAGATCCTAAATATACAGGTCCGTATACAGTAACGGAAATAGGAGATAGAGATAACATAGTAATAGCAAATAATAAACATAAAAAACAAACAGTTCATAAGGATAGATTAAAAATCTTTATTTCATAAATTGCACTTAGTATGGCCATACAAAGACACACATACATAGATAAATAAATACACATATTCTTTTAATAATTTCATTTTCTATGATTCTAACCACATAAAATAAAACAAATAAATAAAAAAAATATGTATTAATTAAAAATTTTTTTTAATAAAAATAACTTCATTATATTACGTTATTTTTCAAAAGGAGGGAGATGTAGTATGCACATATATTGAATACCCACTGTACCGAGAGTACTTAAAGGGTGCGCACTGTAACACTTTGTTGCAGTGTTTACATTATCCAAAGTCCCGGTCATAAACCCTAAGTGGCCGAAATATGAACCGATCGTTATGGCTTAGCCCGCACACAGAAAGTGCTAGTGTCAGCATAATCTTAACAAACGGTCAGCATATGCATACCCCTCGCGCCTCCACTTGAGAGCGCATAACAACGTATATTATTATATTCCTTTATATATAAGTACATAGCAGTCTCTCTGCCGCCACCTGCGAGCAGCGCTGCTACGAGACTTAGCCTTACTTAGACTTAAGAAATATTGTAAAAGAACAGAGACATTTTGATCGTTGGAGCGGCACCTCAGCTGCTCCCTCCAAATAAAGACCAACCAAACTCAACTCTGGGTGTTATCCTTTCATCCTTCATCACAGTATCCCCAGAATTATGACAAACTAATATATTATATTCAAGGTTTGGTGCGATTGGAAGGCCAATATTCGTAAGAAAATTGCCCAAAATAAGGCAGAGGTCAGGGCTACGGGCGGGGGTCCTTACTGCCAGCAACCGCTGACAGCCATGGAGGAGCACGTGGCAAAGCTCTGCGGGCTTTTTGACATGGTCGAGGGAGTTGGTGCTGTGGCATATGGAACTCCAACCACCATTATAGTAGAAGAGGTGGCTAAGGAAAAAGCTGAGGAGATAGCCCCAGAGGAGGAGGAACCGAGTCGAAAGCGTCGCCGCACAGCTGCAGAATTTGATTTGCAGAGTCTGTGCGTAGCTCAGGTAGAGGAAATGAAGCAAATTAATTTAAGTATGGCAAAGCATTTTCAGAAAATGGAAAGTCTTCAACACCAAGACTTAAATTTAAAAAAAGAGCTACTTTCTAAGTTAGAACAAATTTAAAAAAAAAAGAATAAATAGATTTTAATAACTGCAATGAATAATTTGTTTATTTATTTTGTTACATTGGCAGAGATAGAGCAATTTCGTCGCGTACAGATGGTTCGTCATCATTTCCTTCAATGTCGTTATCATTTATAGCCTGTTCAATATCCTCCAATTGAAAGTCGTCACCTATTGACAAATTCCGTCTTCTACATATGTTGTGCAAAGCACAGCTTACGTTAATAATTTGGCAGCAAAAAATGGGCTGATAATTTAAGCATCGGCTTAAATAAACCGAAACGGCTTTTAATAACACCAATTGTTTGTTCTATTATGTTTCTGGCTGCAGCATGTCTTAAATTAAATCGATGCTGATGCGTCCCCATCTCTGCGCTCCTGTAGGGAGTTAACACAAAACTCTCCTGTGCGTAGCCAGAATCTGCCAAAACAAAATATTCATTTATTGTTCTCGACAAATATTCCTTGGCGCTTGAATGATTCCAAATGAAAGAATCATGACAAGATCCGGGGTGCGTCGCATCAATAGCGATAATCTCCATATTATCGTTGCAAACCTGTAGGTAAAAGTAAAATCTTAACGTAACTATAACCAATTTATACATTCTACTTACAACCATGGCGTTCATGCTGTAATAGCCCTTTCTGTTGAAAAAAAAAACAGAGGCATTATTTAGAGGTTTCACTATTTTAATATGAGTTCCATCGACGCAGGCGACTATTCTTGGCAGTTGATGTTTGCTAAAGAAGTATTCGCTAGATTTCCGCATTTGCTGGCTAGACACCTGAAGGCAAATTGTTTCCTGACAAAGAAGCCTGTCCAGCAACGGAATAAATATGTGGAGAATTTTCCCAAATGTGCTTCGTCCTATATTTATATGGTGGTCCTTGGCGATTGACAACTGATAACATCCAGTAGCAAGATATCGCAATACAGAAGCCAATTGCATAGAGTGAGACAGTGTGGTTACTTTTAAATGTGGCTTGACTGTCTCCAATATTTTTTTAAAAGTGTCTTTATCAATCCTAAATGATTGGACAAAACTGCAATAAACATAAATTAGAGGCAAAATTTTGAATGTTGTAAATGTGACTTACCGGTCGTCAGACATATTAAAAACACATGTATTACATCTTAATTGCTTAGATTTTCTTAAGTCAAATTACTTTTGCTTTCTTTTCGAAAGATGCAATTGAAAATAAGAAAGGCCATTTTTGCGTTGTTTGCTGCTAACCAAACCTCAAATCAGCTGTTTCGGCAGCAAGAAATGATGAGAAATGAAACGTTTCGATAGCAAAACGATAACTAAAAAAACTTGTGAAAACCGGAGCACCTAAAAACGAAAATCTCGGTTTTGGTCCCAAAACGAAAACCGAAAGAGAGAACCGGAGCATGCCTGATAGTCATCATTCTTTGATAGGAGTTTGGCGCTATTTTTAAACCGAATGGTAATCGCGTGAAACGATATGAACCATTGTTCGTTGAAAAGGATAGTTTTATCTCGTGAATTTTTTTCGAGTTCAATTTGGTGAAAACCGGACATTAAGTCGAGACATGAAAAATACTTTGCTCTACCTAGTTGATCTAAAATGTCATCGATTCTAGGGAGTGGAAATTTATCAGATAAGAGTTTTTTATTAATTTGACGATTAATTTGAATCGCCATTTTTTATTTTCTGAATTTGGGAGTGACTTCTTTGGTACTAGCAAAATTGGGCTATTATAAGGTGATACAGAGGGTTCTACTATTTTATCATTAATGAGTTTTTGGACTTGTTTTTGAATTTCGTCTTGTTGACTATGAGGGTTTCTGTAATTTTTTGTATATACGGGTTCATCATCACTTAATCTCAGTTTTTGTTTATAGAAATTATTTGTAGTGATCGCTTCGGTTTCTAGTCCGAATATATCACTATACTGGGTGCATAATTTTGTAAGTTGATCATTGAATTGAGGTGGAAATTTTTTTGTAAGTTGGTATAACACAGTTTTTTTACGGTTTTCAAGGTCTGTTTTTACTACATCTTAGTTTGAAAGTGGTTCATGATGAATATTTTTAATATTAACTACCTGATCTATATTTGTGGTATTTAGTAGTCTTACATATGCATTCTGGACTGTTGCTATGGTATTTGCTATATAGATACCTTTATGAATCTCTTGATTCGGAATCAATACACTATTTTCTTCGGAATTTATCTTAACTTTTCGGATGACTTGGGATCTTGCTGGCAGAATTAGGGAGTTGTTGCCAGAACTGTGTGTGTGTAGGGGGGCGTTGGTACCGCAAAAGACTCCAGAAATGGGGATGAAATGAAAAGTCGGGGCGTCTTTAGTAATTTCCAAAAGAAGCGCGTTCAGCTTTATTGGCTGCGAACATCGAATTCAAAACTTAACTTAGAAAGCAAACAGGCAACGGTAATAGAAAAGAATACGATCAACGACGACCGACGAAGGAGCGAGAGCGCAAAGAGGGGCGAGTGCGGATGCGCTCTTCAGCGCGGGTGCGCTCTTCAGTGCTGGTGCGCTCTTCAGCGCGGGTGCGCTCTTAAAGTTGCGGCACAACGGCCCCCCACGTAAACATCCTCCCCCCCTTGCAATCGCTCGGCTTGCAACAGATCCCTCGTCGCTAGCTATGCGTCACTGCAGCTAGAGGGCGTACACGGGTCGATGAAGGCCCCCGTGTCGAAGATCCGGGTCCCGGTGTTGTCGCTGTTCCGGTTCAGCAGCGACGATAGAGTGGGCGCAGCGACCGCGTCCTGCGAGGGCCCTCGAGGAGAGGCGGAAAATTGCCTAGGCGCGGATGACGCGGGCGGACGGGCGGTGGACGGCACCCGATGGGTGCGTCAAATTGGCAGTGGAGCACTTGACGGCTGCCGGCCAGTGGCGGAAGAATGCCGAGGAGTTATCGAAGAGTGCCGGGAAGTCGGCGGCCGTGGATCGGTTTGGGAATGCCGGAAAATGGCGGACGCAGGGCAAGAAGCACCCGAACCGCGCCGGGAGTTGGCGGATGACGGCCGACGAGAGAGCGAGACACCCCGTGTACTGTCTCCCGCGGGCGGTGACCGGTGCTCCTTGTTCACGGGGTGCAGCAGCGTGTGGTGATCCTTACCACACGTCTTACAGCCGTCCCCACGCCGACAGGATCCGTCGGAGTGCTCGTGGGCCAGGCAGCTCGAGCAATAGCGGTTCACGAGAACCGCTCGGAGCCGCTCCTCGGCACTAAGGCGTAGGAAGCGCCGACACCTCTTTAATGGATGGATCCCATTGCAGACTCGGCATCGGTAGGATTGTGTACCTCGAGTACATCTGCTCTCCAGTGACTGGGCGTTGCGTGGGCGTGGCGACATCGTCCCGAATATGACCTTGGAATCCAGAATTTGGCCCGGATCAGTCGGATCATCAGCTGATTGCCCCCGTGCAGAGTGATGCGATGTGTAAATCGAAGAAGGAGTCGAGACAGAGTTGTGCTCGCATCCTGAATCGAAACCGTGAACCAGTGAGTCACCGAGGCTTCGGGCAACTCGTGCGGAAAAAACAGACACGCTGCGGGGGTTAGCTGGAGACAATGGGCCTGTCAGCACCCATCCAAAAATGGTCTCCTGACCGAGAAGCGACCCGCAGATGTTAGCCTTGGAATTACCGAGGAGAATGGACGGAAGAATGTCCTAACAACACATCGACTTGGGAGCTCTCAAAGAAGTTGGGGTCCGCCAGGGAAATGTCGGGCAGCCCCTTGAGAAGATCTCGCGAAAACGGATGTGATGGCAGATCTCCTGCCAACTGCGGAAGAACGTAAGCCACAGTCTCTAATTGTAGCCCGGGTCTAGACGGCGACCGAATGGAAAAATGGCACAATTTAATAGACTGCGCGGAAATGGTCTGATTGAGGCCGGAATCGTCTTGAAGGGAGGCTTGACGAGGTTGAACAGTCGTTCCGTTATCAACGTCGCTTCGGAGCATGAGTCTATCAGTGCTCGTGCCTGGACGGTGCACCCCAAATGGCACACGTTGATAAGGGCCGTGCCCAGTAGGACGGCTCCTGACCCGGAAGCGAAACACACCTGCACATTCGACTGATCCTCTGAGCCGTTTGTTGACGTAGGCGGACTTGGAGCGGTAAGCTGCGTAGGCGGACTTGGAGCGGTTGCGAATGGATTGCCGCGGTGCAAGAGGGTGTGGTGTCTGCTGTGGCATGTGGAGCAGGTATGGGCGCTCGTGCAGTCTCGCTGCTGGTGCCCTCGGGCAAAACAGTTTAAACATAACTGCTTCCTCCTTATGTAGTCAGAGCGCCCATTTACATCCATTTCTAGGAAACGCGGACATAAGCGAATGAGGTGGTTCTCCCTCGAACAGAGATCGCAACCCTTTTGGCCCGGAACCACTCGAGTCTCGTATGAAGTGAGCCTCCGAGCAGGGGCAGTAGGAAGTCCCGACCTTGGCGGAAATTGCACGGAGCCACTAGGCCTGACGTCGTCGATGGCCTCCAGAGTGCGATGGCGCTGTCAGGAAGTTATCTAATTCCTTTCATGTTGGAATCTCGTCCTTATTATGTACGGATTGCTCCCACATAGAAAGTGTGACTTTGGGGAGCTTTGACGAAATCATAAATACAAGAAGACAGTCCCAAGCCTCAACATTAACGGAGGACATTTCTAGGGCTGTCAAACAACTCTGAATGGTAGCTTGCAGCTATGTTGAAAAGAATCTTTAACTGGCTGTTGACCAATAGCCACCGGTTCTCAAAGCGGTCTGTGAGGCTTTGCTATGCGGCAACAAACCCCTCATGGGTAAGCGGAGCCTTAGAAACAATGGCGTGGGCGTCACCACTTGTTTTGGACAATAAGTGGAACAACTTCTCTACCGGGGTGAGCCGCGAGTTTTGGATGTAAATGGCCGTAAACAAGTCTCTGAAGGTGGGCCACCGAAGATAATCACCCGGGAAGACCTCGGTGTCCACCGGAGGTAACCGGCAGCCTGTAGACGCGGGCGTGTGTACATTGAATAGACGGAGTAACAGAAGCTGTACTTCGCTTCCAGCACTGTCGAGGCGGCCGCATTGTCGTCGGACACGGCTAGCAAATCGGAGCAGCTCTCATAGCTCTTCTCCACCTTCTCCCATAGTGCCCGAATTTGGTCCCGATGGACTTCGCACATGTTTTGGGGAGCCTATTTCCGTTTCTGGGGCGCCCGGAGTACTTATGTTAGCCTCAAATTGGCTAATTCGATCTGTTGTGGCGATGAACTTTTTCAACGCCACTTCGACCGCACTTGGAGCCATTTTCGCAACGGAGTGAGTCTGCCTCTGTAAAGGACCGGGGGTTGTATTGACGGATTCGTCACTCCTTGCCCTTGAACTGGCACTGGTAGCCTTAGGCTTCAAAAGTGGCGTCCGCGGAGATGCGGATTGAGATCTGTCCAAACGGATGGCTGGGATCGAACGCAGCTTTTTGTCGTCTCCCGTGGGCATTCTCAGAGTCCAATTCGCTGGTCAGCGCTTGTCGACTGGTGCCTCGTACGAAGTGGTGGCCGGTCGCACTAATGTGAACTAATGTGTAATGAGAACGGTGAGATCGCGGATGAAAGGAAATTAAAAAGAGCAAGTGCGAAATAGTGGCGCCGATGTGGAAAGTAAAGTCGTGTGCTGCACGATTCGAGTGTGGAAAGAAAAACTTCAGGCACCAGAAAAAACCCAAAAGGAGATGAGGTTTGCTCGGATTGTTGGCGGATGTTGCCTGATGCGAAGTAGAAGCAGCGTTGGAAAATGGAAAATGGAAAAACTACCGGAAAATTCGTGCTTGTTCGGAAAAAAATGATGACGGTCTATATATGTATGTATATTTCGACTTGTGTGGTTCGTACTGAATTTAATATATACTGACATATTAAATTCTTAACTATTTTCGAATTTGCGGAGCCGGAAGGTGGACTTAACTTTGGCTTGAATTTAACACACAAAAAATTAATAATTAATTTTTTGGCTAACTGGCTCGGATTTAATTATGATGGAGCCAGAAGGGTGGAGTTGAAAATCTTTATTTTTAATCAATTGAGGTTAATTATCTCGAAGCTGGACCGGTGGAATTGAAACCTAAATCTTTAACTAATTGAATTTAATCGTGTTAGCCGGTAAGATGGAATTAAAACCGCCGCTCTATTCGGACAGAAGGTGGATAATTAAATTAATTAATTATAATTTTTTCGATAATTAAATTTTCGACATTTATTATTGAGTGGCCGGAAAGGTGAATTCAAAAACCCTGGCCCTTTACTCGAACGGAAAATAAGAATTAAATAAATTTTCGTAGCTATAATTATAAATACAAAAATTTATAATTAATTGATTTTCTTTTAATCTATTTTGTTTCGCAGCCGGTTATGCCGTCGGCACCCTGTACGTACCTCAAAGGGAAAAAAACAGAACCGAAAAACACAACACGGCTAGGTCGAGAATTTAAGCGACACAATCACGGATTTGTAGTGAAATGGCGGTTTATAATTGTTGGTTTTAGAAAATTAAAATTTACTTAAGATTTTATCGGTTATATATTTCCTGAAATTGGAGGCAGAAAATATTTACAAATATATGGACATGCATACAAGTAGGGCAAGGGCATGTGGGGCATATGATGGCACAGTGGAACGTGGATAAGTGGACTGTATATTTTAAATTTTATCGGTTATATATTTCCTGGAATGAGAGGCAGAAAATATATGGACATGCGTGCAGGTACGGATATATGTAAGGGCATGTGGGCATATGTTGGCACAGTCGAGCTTTGATAAGTGGACTGTATAATTGGGGGAACAGAAAAGTTATGTGGTGTAAAAAATGACACTGATTGAGGAAGATAAAAACAAATATTACGACAGCGGCGGACTGTTCGGTGAATTTGGAAATTCCGGAACTAATTCACACCGGTGGCCAATATTAATTATGCCTTCTTTTTGTCACCACACAATTTCACTGTTCACTTGCGATTTTTTCGCGGATTAATTGCACCAAAAAAATATGTATGTGCGTATGTATGTATGCGGATGCACATATGCCTCGACCGTTGGTAAGCGAATGGATAACGGAGAGGACGAAAACGGCGGAGAATATACGCAGCACACAAAACGGAGACGGATAGAAAAATTTGCCAAATTTTAAGAATATTATAGATTATTAGAAAAATCTCAACCTGCCGTTGTGTCGGAAAACTCGGACTTGGAGTTGACACGGAGGGAAAAACAATCTTGCAGCAGTGTGAACGAAATTTAATGTTTGGATCACTGCTGAAGACCGGCAGAGAGATGGGGACGGAAAAATGTACTTATCTTTTGGCGGAACAATGCCGAGAACTGCTGGTAGAAGAAAATCCAGTAATTATCCGGCTCGAAGGACCAATGTTTGTAGCGGGGCGTTGTTTCCGCAAAAGACTCCAGAAATGGGGATGAAATGAAAAGTCGGGGGCGTCTTCAATAATTTCCAAAAGAAGCGCGTTCAGCTTTATTGGCTGCGTACATCGAATTGACCACTTAACTTAGAAAGAAAACAAGGCAAAAGTAATAGAAAAAATACGATCGACGACGGCCGACGAAGGAGCGAGAGCGCAAAGAGGGGCGAGCGCGGATGCGCTCTTCAGCGCGGGTGCACATACATATGTGCACATTCGCACATACATACATGTACATATTTTTTTTGGTGCAATTAATCCGCGAAAAACTCGTATGTTATCGGAGCATAAATTGGATATTTGAAATTATTTGGTCTAATTACAAGCCAGTCTTCAGAAGGCATGAAGTCTAATTGACAATTGTACCTTTTGATAAAATCTATTCCCAGTATCCCATCACAAGGAATAGCGAATTGCACATTTACTATATAGAAATCATGTGGGATGATGTACTTAGAAGTCTAAATTTCAATAGAAGTTATGCCATTTGATTTGGTAACCTCTTGGCTTATACCCTGTATGTTTATGATATGATTATCTTGAATGTTTTGAAAATTATCAGAATTTTCCTTTAATATGGAAATTTCTGCACCTGTATCTAGTAGAAAAACTAATTCTTTTCCTGTTGCTGCGTTTATGAAACTAACGAATGTACTTTGACTGAGATTTATAGTGTGAATCTTGTTGTTTTTTACTGACGTGTATCTAAAGGTGTTTATTATTATTACGGTTATTATTGTTGTTTCCCCCACGGCTATTTCCGCCGCGGTTTTTTCCACCAGTTGTAATAACTGTTATTCTGGTTACCGTTATTTCTGTAGTAGCCATTGTTTTGATTATAACCGTTATTTTGGTAATATCTGGTATTATTATAATTACCTCGATTATTACCTCTACCACGATAATTGTTTCTGAAATTATTACCGCGATAATTATTTCCTCGTTGGGTGTACAATATTGAATTGGCATTACCTGTCATTTCAGTACTACATTGTATGTACTTTGTGACGGCTTCATTCATAGTTGTGAAAGTGCCTGCTTCCAATATTGTTTTGAGGCGGCCATGCTCACAATTTTTAACCATTGTGGTTATGGCCTCCTTGGTACTGAATTTGTCAGCGTGTTCGGCCGATAGGCCTTCGTCAATGCATGAAGCTTCTAGGAGCTTCCTTAAGTTGTCTATTTCCGTCGTGAATTTTTCCGCGGTTTTGCCTTTGTGGGTCGTTTTTGCCATTTTGGCTTTAATTATGTCAGAGGTTTCTCCGACTATAGTGTCCTGTAGTTTTTTAATTATTGCTTCTATAGTTCTTTCATTTTGGACTCTGTATAAAGTTGATCCAATTATTTTGGATTTTACTACTTCTACAGCCAAATTCTCGAATGTTCGTTAGATTAACTAACCTCAAAGCTGTTACAAATCTTTGAAGATGTAACCTTTGCCCGTTAAATTCCGGTATAGCATTCGATATTTCTTTAATGTATGCCCTTTGGGCAATGCTCTCGTCAGCCATTGCGGTTGGTTTTAATTCTACAATGCTGTCGTTAAACTCAGAGTCGGACAAGTCCTGGTATGATAATTCAGATTGAATAAGGACTGCCGGAACCGTAAGGTTATTAATATCGCTTTCTTCTATCTCTTGTTGGTCAATTTTTCTTTTGCTTCTGGTTCGTCACCAGCTTCAATTGTTATTGAAGTATTTAGAATAGTAGGTATTGAAATATCTACCTTGAACCTTTCCTTAACAGATGTTAGATTAGATCTTAGTCTGATCAAAAACTTTGATACTCGAGACCAGTGATCCGGATTTAACTTTTCTCTGCGTTCATATATTAATATTCGAGCTTCATTAAAGCATTTAACTAATATTTCTACGTGTTAATTGACCGTTGTTTTTTGTATCGGTCTATTCTGTTTTAGTGACTTATGAGATTTGTCGAATTCTGCTTTAATGCTTGATTGTTCTTTCGATAATTCGTTCCATTCCATTATATTAAGGAATGGTTTTAGAAACCATCATAACAATCGTTCTACCTAAAAGTAGATGCTCGTCTATTCTTGATTTCCCTAGCACACCCGGAATTGTTGTTAATACTATTCCTTTTTGGGTTGCGGTGCAACAATGGTGAAACGTTTCTCTAGAATTTTCTCTAGAATTGGCATATCATTTTTTGTGTAAATTGTATGATTTAATTTATTATTTATTTGCCATTCAGTTTGGCTCATTTAAAGACTTGCCTTATTTGGCTATGTGTATATTGCGTTTTTTTTTTATTTGTACTTTTTTTTTTATAAAACCTCCCAATAATTTTTTTTTTTCTATATTGGTTGTTTTTCTTCGTTGTTCATTGTATTTTTTTTACATAAAAACCTGCCTGTTTTTTGTATGGTTTTCAGGCCACACGCTAATCGGGCAACTTTAATGTCGCTCAATTTTACAAAAGATTTTTTATACTACAAAAAAAAATGCATCGCAGTGCAATACAAACATATACGCAACGCAGTGCATGGGGGAAAAAAATTTTTGCACTCTTGGTGGCGATGTCGGTTCACTGTTCCGGGCTTAGCTTGGAGCGCTAAACGGGGCCGGTGCTGGCTGCACAGGCTTTTGTTCATTATTTGGTTGTTGGGGCACCGGTGCTGGCACAGGTTTGTTCGCAGAAGGGTGATTCCAGGGGTCCTCTGCAGTATAAAGGCATTTTTTCTTTATTCTCGGTAATTCCTGTTTTGGTGGGGGATTAAGTTTTATCTTGTCTTTGGATATGTTAGGTATTGCAGTGTAGGTGGATGTGTGTGTGGCTGTGGTTTTATTATTTCTTTGCGTTAGTAGGTTTTTGATGTGTTCCACTTCGGCGTGTATTTTCACCGAGTTGTTCCATTCTAATTTACTTCCGCTATTTAGTAGCTTCAGTAATTTAGCTTTCTGGCTTTTAAACGTTGAACCACGCCACTACGTTTTGCACACATCATTCTGTTTTTCCATTTAAATCATTTGAATTCCATTCAAAAGTGGCTGCTGCTGTGTGTTTGTTTTTTTTTCGTTGATATTGTTTTTTTTTTGGGATTTGGGAAACTTTTTGAGAAGCTCCTTCTACAGAAACTTGTCCTGCACAAGCCCTTTGCGGAGGCCATCCCAGGCCATCAATTTGGCTTCCGTCAGGACCACAGTGCTGAACAGCAGGTATTTCGGGTCACGCAGCACATCATCAGAGCCCTTGAGGAGAAGGAGTTTTGCTCTGCTAGTTTCTTCGATTTTTCACAAGCCTTTGACAGAGTCTGGCACGATGGCCTGATTCTTAAGCTCTTGAAAATACTCCCGCCTCAACTACTCATGGTCTTGATTAGTTATCTGAAAAACAGAAGGTTCAATGTTAAGGGTCCAAATGGTATCAGATCCAAGTTTGGTACAATAAAAGCTGGAGTCCCTCAGGGTAGCATCCTAGGGCCAATTTTTTACTCCATATATACCTCGGACATGCCACTTCCTGATGTTGTCCCTAGTATTGCCAAAAGACATATACATTGTCCTGGCAAGGTACTTTTGGCTACTTATGCGGATGATACGGCTGTCCTTTTCTCTCACAAGCTCCTTAAAGATGCCACTGCTCCTCTGCAGGCATATCTGCTGTATCCTCCTGGGCCAATAAATGGGGACTATCTTTTAATGTTAAGAAATGTGCTCTTGTTTGTTTTTCTCTAGGAAGACGGCCTACTCCCAAGCCAAGCCAACTCCTTTTGGATGGGCAAGTTATCCCTTATGAAAAATCGTACAACTACCTTGGAGTTACTTTAAATGGGAAATTGAACATGAACCAACACATTACCCACCTGTGTATTAAAATACGAACTAGGGCGAAGAAGCTGGAGTGGCTCATTGGTCAGCATAGCGCATTTCCGAGGCGGACAAAAGCTACCCTCATAAAGCAACTTATAATACCACTGCACAGTGGTCCAGCCCGTAGGCCAAAAATAAAAAAAACCAAATTTTGACTTTAAATGTACCAATTCTTATTTATAATTGGTCTAGCTATTTGAATTTATTCATCTTGTGTAGGGGGGCGTGGTTCCGCAAAAAGATTCCAGAAAGGTTTAGAATGAAGTAAGAAGTCGGGGGCGTCTGTCGGCGGTCAGCTTTATTCGGCTGCTTACATCGAATACTAACTTAACTTAGAAAAGCAAACACGGCAAAAGTAATAGAAAAAAATACGATCGACGACGGCCGACGAAGGAGCGAAAGCGCAAAGGGGCGAGCGCGGATGCGCTCTTCAGCGCGGGTGCGCTCTTCAGTGCTGGTGCGCTCTTCAGCGCGGGTGCGCTCTTAAAGCTGCGGCACAACGGCCCCTCACGTAAACATCCTCCCCCTTGCAATCGCTCAGGTTGCAATAGATCCCTCGTCGCTAGCTATGCGTCACTGCAGCTAGAGGGCGTACACGGGTCGATGAAGGCCCCCGTGTCGAAGATCCGGGTCCCGTGTTCCGGTTCAGCAGCGACGATAGGGTGGGCGCAGCGACCGCGTCCTGCGGGGGCCCTCGAGGAGAGGCGGAAAGTTGCCTAGGCGCGGATGACGCGGGCGGAAGAGCGGTGGACGGCACCCGATAAGTGGCGGACGAAAGCAGTGGAGCGCGTGACGACTGCCAGCCAGTGGCGGAAGAATGCCGAGGAGTTATCGAAGAGTGCCGGGAGGTCGGCGGCGTGGATCGGTTTGGGAATGCCGGAAAATGGCGGACGCAGGGAGAAACACCCGAACCGCGCCGGGAGTTGGCGGATGACGGACGACGAGAGAGCGAGACACCCCGTGTACTGTCTCCCGCGGGCGGTGACCGGTGCTCCTTGTTCCGGGTGCAGCAGCGTGTGGTGATCCTGACCACGTCTTACAGCCGTCCCCACGCCGACAGGATCCGTCGGAGTGCTCGTGGGCCAGGCAGCTCGAGCAATAGCGGTTCACGAGAACCGCTCGGAGCCGCTCCTCGGCACTAAGGCGTAGGAAGCGCCGACACCTCTTCAATGGATGGATCCCATTGCAGACTCGGCATCGGTAGGATTGTGTACCTCGAGTACATCTGCTCTCCAGTGACGGATCAGTCGGATCATCAGCTGATTGCCACCGTGCAGCGTGATGCGATGTGTAAATCGAAGAAGGAGTCGAGACAGAGTTGTGTTCGCATCCTGAATCGAAACCCTTAGCTGATCAGTGTGGTCATCCAAGGCGGCTGCGGGCAACTCGTACGGAAAAAACAGACACGCTGCGGGGGTTAGCTGGAGACAATGGGCCTGTCAGCACCCATCCAAAAATGGTCTCCTGACCTAGAAGCGACCCGCAGATGTTAGCCTTGGAATTACAGAGGAGAATGGACGGAAGAATGTCAGCTCCTAATAACACATCGATTTGGGAGCTCTCAAGAAGTTGGGGTCCGCCAGGGAATGTCGGGCAGCCTTTGAGAAGATCTCGCGAAAACGGATATGATGGCAGATTTCCTGCCAACTGCGGCAGAACGTAGGCCGCAGTCTCTAATTGTAGCCCGGGTCTAGACGGCGACCGAATGGAGAAATGGCACAATTTTGTAGACTGCGCGGGAAATGGTCTGATTAAGGCCGGAAACTTGAGGCCGGAAGGGAGGCTTGAATCGTCCGTTTGAACGTCGCTTCAGCCTGAGTCTATCAGTGCTCGTGCCGGGGCAGTGCATTTGACGGGCTCTTGACCCGGAAGCGAAACACACCTGCACATTCGACTGATTCGGGGCCGTTTGTTGACGTAGGCGGATTGAGCGGTAAGCTGCGTAGGCGGACTTGGAGCGGTTGCGAATGGATTGCCGCGGTGCAGAGGGTGTTCTGTGGCATGGGGGTGGGGTCGTGGTCTCTGCTGGTGCCCTCGGGCAAAACAGTTTAAACATAACTGCTTCCTCCTTATGTAGTCAGAGCGCCCATTTACATCCATTTCTAGGAAACGCGGACATAAGCGAATGGGGTGGTCCTCCCTCGAACAGAGATCGCAGCCCTTTTGGCCCGGAACCACTCGAGTCTCGTATGAAGTGAGCCTCCGAGCAGGGGCAGTAGGAAGTCCCGACCTTGGCGGAAATTGCACGGAGCCACTAGGCCTGACGTCGTCGATGGCCTCCAGAGTGCGATGGCGCTCTGTCAGGAAGTTATCTAATTCCTTCCATGTTGGAATCTCGGCCTTATTATGTACGGATTGCTCCCACATAGAAAGTGTGACCTTGGGGAGCTTTGACGAAATCATAAATACAAGGAGACAGTCCCAAGCCTCAACATTAACGGAGGACATTTCTAGGGCTGTCAAACAACTCTGAATGGTAGCTTGCAGCTCCTTCAGCGCGACCCCGGACTCTTGCGAAATAGCCTGGATGTTGAAAAGGATCTTCAACTGGCTGTTGACCAATAGCCGCCGGTTCTCAAAGCGGTCTGTGAGGCTTTGCCATGCGGCGACAAACCCCTCATGGGTAAGCGGAGCCTTAGAAACAATGGCGTGGGCGTCACCACTTGTTTTGGACAATAAGTGGAACAACTTCTCTACCGGGGTGAGCCTCGAGTTTTGGATGTAAATGGCCGTAAACAAGTCTCTGAAGGTGGGCCACCGAAGATAATCACCCGCGAAGACCTCGGTATCCACCGGAGGTAACCGGCAGCCTGTAGGCGCGGGCGTGTGGACATTGACGGGAGCCTGAGTGGATTGGGACGCAATTTTCTCCCGAAGCTGGGCAATACATCTCGAATAGACGGAGTAACAGTAGCTGTACTTCGCTTCCAGCACTGTCGAGGCGGCCGCATTGTCGTCGGACACGGCTAGCAAATCGGAGCAGCTCTCATAGCTCTTCTCCACCTTCTCCCATAGTGCCTGAATTTGGTCCCGATGAACTTCGCACATGTATTGGGAGCCTATTTCCGTTTCTGGGGCGCCCGGAGTACTTATGTTACGCCTCAAAGTGGATAATTCGATCTGTTGTGGCGATGAACTTTTTCAACGCCACTTCGACCGCACTTGGAGCCATTTTTGCAACGGAGTGAGTCTGCCTCTGTGAAGGAACGGGGGTTGTTTTGACGGATTCGTCACTCCTTGCCCTTGGACTGGCACTGGTAGCCTTAGGCTTCAAAAGAGGCGTCCGCGGAGATGCGGATTGAGATCTGTCCAAACGGATGGCTGGGATCGAACGCGGCTTTTTGTCGTCTCCCGTGGGCATTCTCAGAGTCCAATTCGCTGGTCAGCGCTTGTCGACTGACTCGCGCAACAGGTGCCCTTGGAGTGGTGGCCGGTCGGTTGATGAGAACGGTGAGATCGCGGGAAAGGGAAATTACAAGGAGCAAGTGCGAACTAGTGGCGCCGATGTGGAAAGGAAAGTCGTGTGCGGCACAATTCGAATGTGGAAAAAAAAACTTCAGGCACCAGAGAAAAACCCAAAAGGAGACGAGGTTTGTTCGGATTGTGGGCGGATGTTGCCGCCTGATGCGGAGTAGAAGCAGAGTTAGAGGCACGAAAAATGGAAAAAGTACCGGAAAATTCGTGCTTGTTCGGAAAAAAAATGATGGGCTTATATATGTATGTATATTTCGACTTGTGTGGTTCGTACTGAATTTAATATATACTGAGATATTAAATTCTTAACTATTTTCGAATTTGCGGAGCCGGAAGGTGGACTTAACTTTGGCTTGAATTTAACACACAAAAATATAAATAATTAATTTTTGGCTAACTTTCGGATTTAAATATGATGGAGCCAGAAGGGTGGAGTTGAAAATCTTAATTTTTAATCAATTGAGGTTAATTATCACGAAGCTGGAACGGTGGAATTGAAACCTAAATATTTAATTGATTGAATTTAATTAACACGAAGCCGGGAAGATGGAATTAAAAAACCCGCGGCTCTATTCGGACAGAAGGTGGATAATTAAATTAATTAATTATAATTTTCCGATAATTAAATCTTCGACTTTAATTATTGAGTGGCCGGAAAGGTGAATTAAAAAAAACCTGGCCCTTTGCTCAAACGGAAAATAAGAATTAAATAAATTTTCGTAGTTATAATTATAAATACATAAATTTATAATTAATTGATTTTTTAATCTATTTTGTTATGCAGCCGGTTATGCCGTCGGCACCCTGTACGTACCTCAAAGAAAAATAAACAGAACCGAAAAACACAACACGGCTAGGTCGAGAATTTAAGCGACCCAATCACGGATTTGTAGTGAAATGGCGGTTTATAATTGTTGGTTTTAGGAAATGTAAATTTTTTTTAAATTTTATCGGCTATATATTTACTGAAATTGGAGGCAGAAAATATTTGGAAATTATATAGACATGCGTGCAAGTAGGGCAAGGGCATGTGGGGCATATGATGGTACAGTAGAGCTTTGATAAGTGGACTGTATATGTTAAATTTTATCGGTTATACATTTCCTGGAATTGAAGGCAGAAAATATATGGACATGCATGCAGGTACGGGTATATGTAAGGGCATGTGGGCATATGTTGGCACAGTAGAGCTTTGATAAGTGGACTGTATAATTGGGGGAACAGAAAAGTTATGTGGTGTAACAAATGACACTGATTGAGGAAGATAAAAACAAATATTACGACAGCGGCGGACTGTTCGGTGAATTCGGAAATTCCGGAACTAATTCACACCGGTGGCCAATATTAATTATGCCTTCTTTTTGTCACCACACAATTTCACTTTTCACTTGCGAATTTTTCGCGGATTAATTGCACCAAAAAAAATGTATGTGCGTATGTATGTATGCGGATGCACATATGCTTCGACCGTTGGCAAGCGAATGAATAACGGAGAGGCCGAAAACGGCGAGGAATATGAGCAGCACACAAAACGGAGACGGATAGAAAAATTTGCCGAATTTTAAGATTATTATAGATTATTAGAAAATCTCAATCTGCCGTTGTGTCGGAAAACTCGGACTTGGAGTTGACACGGAGGGAAAACAATCTTGCAGCAGTGTGAACGAAATTTAATGTTCGGATCACTGCTGAAGACCGGCAGAGAGATGGGGACGGAAAATGTACTTATCTTTTGGCGGAACAATGCCGAGAACTGCTGGCAGAAGAAAATCCAGGAATTATCCGGCTCGAAGGACCAAAATGTGTAGGGGGGCGTGGTTCCACAAAAAGATTCCAGAAAGGTTTAGAATGAAGTAAGAAGTCGGGGGCGTCTGTCGGCGCTCAGCTTTATTCGGCTGCTTACATCGAATACTAACTTAACTTAGAAAAGCAAACACGGCAAAAGTAATAGAAAAAATACGATCGACGACGGCCGACGAAGGAGCGAGAGCGCAAAGGGGGGCGAGCGCGGATGCGCTCTTCAGCGCGGGTGCGCTCTTCAGTGCTGGTGCGCTCTTCAGCGCGGGTGCGCTCTTAAAGCTGCGGCACAACGGCCCCTCACGTAAACACATCTTTTTGTTTTAATCTGTCTGTCCGCTTATTCATCTTTTTGTTTTAATCTGTCTGTCCGCTTATTCATCGTTTTAAGTTTGATTCGACATGTACGCAGCCAATAAAAAGCTGAACGCGCTTGTTGGAAATTATTGAAGACGCCACCGACTTTTCATTTCATCCCATTTCTGGAGTCTTTGCGGAAGCCACGCCCCCTTCAAGAATTGGTCTTCAAAAGTGATAGCACTGGATTTTCTACTGCCTGCAGTTTCGGCATTGTTCCTCGCCGGTCTTCAGAGTGATCGAACATTAAATTTGTTCACACTCTTGGCATTCATTGTTTTCCCTCGAGTATCAACTCCAAGTCCGAGTTTTCCGACACAACGGCAGGTTGAGATTTTCTAATAATCTATAATATTCTCTTAAATTCGGCAAATTTTTCTATCCGTCTCCGTTTTGTGTGCTGCCCTGTATTCCTCGCCGTGTTCGGCCTCTCCGTTATTCATTCGCTTGCCAACGGTCGAGGCATATGTGCATCCGCATACATACATACGCACATACATATTTTTTGGTGCAATTAATCCGCAGAAAAAATCGCAAGTGAACAGTGAAATTATTGTGGTGACAAAAAGAAGGCATCATTAATATTGGCCACCGGTGTGAAATTAGTTCCGGAATTTCCAAATCACCGAACGGATCCGCCGCTCAGCTCGTAAATATTTGTTTTTATCTTCCATCAGTGTCATTTTTTACACCACATAACTTTTCTGTTCCTCCCATTATACCAGTCCACTTATCAAGCTCCACTGTGCCAACATATGCCCACATGCCCTTACATATATCCGTACCTGCATGCATGTCCGTATATTTTTCTGCCTTCAATTCCAGGAAATATATAACCGATAAAATTTAACATATACAGTCCACTTATCGAAGCTCTACTGCCACCATCATGCACCACATGCCCTTGCCCTACTTGCATGCATGTCCTTATAATTCCAAATATTTTCTGCCTCCAATTCCAGGAAATATATAGCCGATAAAATTGAAAAAAAATTTACATTTTTTAAAAACCAACAATTATAAACCGCCATTTCACTACAAACCGTGACTGTGTCACTTAAATTCTCGACCTAGCCGTGTTGTGTTTTTTCGGTTCTGTTTTTATTTTCTTTGAGGCACGTACAGGGTGCCGACGGCATAACCGGCTGCATAACAAAATAGATTAAAAAATCAATTAATTATAAATTTATGTATTTATAATTATAACTACGCAAATTTATTTAATTCTTATTTTCCGTTTGAGCAAAGGGCCAGGTTTTTAATTCACCTTTCCGGCCACTCAATAATTAAAGTCGAAGATTTAATTATCGGAAAATTATAATTAATTAATTTAATTATCCACCTTCTGTCCGAATAGAGCCGCGGTTTTTAATTCCATCTTCCCGGCTTCGTGTTAATTAAATTCAATCAATTAAATTATTTGAGTTTCAATTCCACCGTTCCAGCTTCTGTGATAATTAACCTCAATTGATTCAAAATTAAGATTTTCAACTCCACCCTTCTGGCTCCATCGTATTTAAATCCGACAGCTAGCTAAAAATTAATTATTTATATTTTTTGTGTGTTAAATTCAAGCCAAAGTTAGAGTCACCTTCCGGCTCCGCGAATTCGAAAATAGTGAAGAATTTAATATTTCAGTATATATTAAATTCAGTACGAAGCTACAAGTCGAAATATACTGTACATATATAAGCCGTCATCACTTTTTTCCGACAAACACGAATTTTCCAGTACTTTTCCATTTTCCGTGCCTCTAACTCTGCTTCTACTCCGCATCCGGCAACATCCGCCTACAATCCGACCAAACCTCGTCTCCTTTTTGGTTTTTCTCTGGTACCTGAAGATTTTTCTTTCCACATCGAATTGTGCCGCACACGACTTTCCTTTCCACATCGCAGCCACTGGTTCGCACTTGCTCCTTATAATTGCCTTTCATTTATGATCTCACCGTTCTCATCACGTTAGTGCGACCGGTACCACTTCGTACCAGGCACCTGTTGCGAGGTCAGTCGAGTAAGCGCTGACCAGCGAATTGGACTCTGAGAATGCCCACGAGGAGACGACAAAAAGACGCGTTCGATCCCAGCCATCCGTTTGGACAGATCTCAATCCGCATCTCTCCGCGGACGCCTCTTTAAGCCTAAGGCTACCAGTGCCAGTCAAGGGCAAGGGTGACGAATCCGTCAAACAAACCTCGGTCCTTCACAGAGGCAGACTCACTCCGTTACAAAAAATCGCTCCAAGTGCAGTCGAAGTGGCGTTGAAAAAGTTCATCGCCACAACAGATCGAATTATCCCCTTTGAGGCTAACATAAGTACTCCGGGCGCCCCAGAAACGGAAATAGGCTCCCAAGCCATGTGCGAAGTTCATCGGGACCAAATTCGGGCACTATGGGAGAAGGTGGAGAAAATCTATGAGAGCTGCTCCGATTTGCTAGCCGTGTCCGACGACAATGCGGCCGCCTCGACAGTGCTGGAAGCGAAGTACAGCTACTGTTACTCCGTCTATTCGAGATGTATTGCCCAGCTTCGGGAGAAAATTGCGTCCCAATCCACTCAGGCTCCCGTCAATGTCCACACGCCCGCGCCTACAGGCTGCCGGTTACCTCCGGTGGATACCGAGGTCTTCGCGGGTGATTATCTTCCGGTGGCCCACCTTCAGGGCTTGTTTACGGCCATTTACATCAAAACTCGCGGCTCACCCCGGTAGAGAAGTTGTTCCACTTATTGTCCAAAACAAGTGGTGACGCCCACGCCATTGTTTCTAAGGCTCGCTTACCCATGAGGGTTTGTCGCCGCTTGGCAAAGCCTCACAGACCGCTTTGAGAACCGGCGGCTATTGGTCAATAGCCAGTTGAAGATCCTTTTCAACATCCAGGCTATTTCGCAAGAGTCCGGGGTCGCGCTGAAGGACCTGCAAGCCACTATTCAGAGTTGTCTGACAGCCCTAGCAATGTCCGCCGTAAATGTTGAGGCTTGGGACTGTCTCCTTGTATTTATGATTTCATCAAAACTCCCCAAAGTCACACTTTCCATGTGGGAGCAATCCGTACACTTAATAAGGCCGAGATTCCAACATGGAAGGAATTAGATAACCTTCCTGACAGAGCGCCATCGCACTCTGGAGGCCATCGACGACGTCAGGCTTGTGGCTCCGTGCAATTTCCGCCAAGGTCGGGACCTCCTACTCCCTGCTCGGAGGCTCACTTCATACGAGACTCGAGTAGTTCCGGGCCAAAAGGGCTGCGATCTCTGTTCGAGGGAGGACCACCCCATTCGCTTATGTCCGCGGTTCCTAGAAATGGATGTAAATGGGCGCTCGGACTACATAGGGAGGAAGCAGTTATGTTTGAACTGTTTTGCCCGAGGGCACCAGCACCGAGACTGCACGAGCGCCCACACCTGCTCCACATGCCACAGCCGATACCCCACCCTCTTGCACCTCGGCAATCCGTTCCCCACCGCTCCAAGTCCGCCTACAGCAGGCTTACCCGCTCAAGTCCGCCTACGTCAAGCTGCAAACAGCTCCGAGGATCAGTCGGATGTGCAGGTGTGTTTCGCTTCCGGGTCAGGAGCCGTCTTCTGGGCACGGCCCTTATCAACGTGTGCCATTTGGGGTGCACCGTCCAGGCACGAGCACTGATAGACTCAGGGTCCGAAGCGACGTTCTTAACGGAACGACTGTTAAACCTCGTCAAGCCTCCCTTCAAGACGATTCAAGCCCAAGTTTCCGGCCTTAATCAGACCATTTCCGCGCAGTCTGCAAAAATTGTGCCATTTTCTCCATTCGGTCGCCGTCTAGACCCGGGCTACAATTAGGGACTGCGGCCTACGTTCTTCCACAGTTGGCAGGAAATCTGCCATCATATCCAATTTCGCGAGATCTTCTCAAGGGGCTGCCGACATTCCCCTGGCCGGACCCCAACTTCACTGAGAGCTCCCAAGTCGATGTGTTATTAGGAGCTGACATTCTTCCGTCCATTCTCCTCTTTAATTCCAAGGCTAACATCTGCGGGTCGCTTCTCGGTCAGGAGACCATTTTGGATGGGTGCCTGACAGGCCCATTATCTCCCAGCCAACCCCCGCAGCGTGTCTGTTTTTCGCACGAGTCTGCCCGCAGCCCTTGGTGACTCACTGGATTCCAAGGAGTTTCGATTCAGGATGCGAACACGACTCTGTCGCCACTCCTTCTTCGGTTACACAACGCATCACGCTGCACGGTGGCAATCAGCTGATGACTGTTGATCCGTCTCACTTTGGGAGAACAGATGCTTCTCGGAGGTACACAATCCCTACCGATGCCGAGTCTGCAATGGGATCCATCCATTGAAGAGGTGTCCGGCGCTTCCTACACCTAAGTGCCGAGGAGCGGCTCCGAGCGGTTCTCGTGAACCGCTATTGCTCGAGCTGCCTGGCCCACGAGCACTCCGACGGATCCTGTCGGCGTGGGGACGGCTGTAAGACGTCTGGTCAGGATCACCACACGCTGCTGCACCCGTGAACAAGGAGGACCGGTCACCGCCCGCGGGAGACAGTACACGGGGTGTCTCGCTCTCTCGTCGGCCGTCATCCGCCAACTCCCGGCGCAGTTCGGGTGCTTCTCGCCCTGCGTCCGCCATTTTCCGGCATTCCCAAACCGATCCACGGCCGCCCGACCTCCCGGCACTCTTCGATAACTCCTCGGCATTCTTCCGCCACTGGCCGGCAGCCGTCACTTGCTCCACTGCATCCGTCCGCCACCCATCAGGTGCCGTCCACCGCTTCCTTCCGCCCGCGTCATCCGCGCCTGAGGCTACTTTCCGCCTCTCCTCCGAGGGCCCCCGCAGGACGCGGTCGCTGCGCCCACCCTATCGTCGCTGCTGAACACAGCCAACACCGGGACCCGGATTCTTCGACACGAGGGCCTTCATCAACCCGTGTCCGCCCTCTAGCTGCAATGACGCATAGCTATCGACGAGGGATCTATTGCAACTGAGCGATTGCAAGGGAGGATGTTTACGTGAGGCCGTTGTGCCGCAGCTTTAAGAAGCACGCCCCCGCGCTGAAGAGCGCACCAGCACTGTGAAGAGCGCACCGCGCTGAAGAGCGCATCCGCGCTGCCCCCTTGCGCTCTCCTCCTTCGTCGGCCGTCGTCGATCGTATTTTCTATTACTTTTGCTGTGTTTGCTTTTCTAAGTTAAGTTAGTATTCGATGTAAACGGCCGAATAAAGCTGACCGCCGACAGACGCCCCCGACTTCTTACTTCATTCTAAACCTTTCTGGAATCTTTTTGCGGAACCACGCCCCCTACACAAGATGAATAAATTCAAATAGCTAGACCAATTATAAATAGGGATGGTACATTTAAAAAGTCAAAATTTGGTTTTTATTTTTGGCCTACGGGCTGGACCACTGTGCAGTGGTATTATAAGTTGCTTTATGAGGTAGCTTTTTGTCCGCCTCGGAAATGCGCTATGCTGACCAATGAGCCACTCCAGCTTCTTTCGCCCTAGTTCGTATTTTAATACACGAGTGGGTAATGTGTTGGTTCATGTTCAATTTCCCATTTAAAGTAACTCCAAAGGTAGTTGTACGATTTTCATAAGGGATAACTTGCCACATCCAAAAGGAGTTGGCTTGGCTTGGGAGTAGGCCGTCTTCCTCGAAAAACAAACAAGAGCACATTTCTTAACATTAAAGGACAGCCCCCATTTATTGGCCCAGGAGGATACAGCATTCAGATATGCCTGCAGAGGAGCAGTGGCATCATTTAGGAGCTTGTGCGAGTAAAGGACAGCCGTGTCATCCGCATAAGTAGCCAAAAGTATCTTGCCAGGACAATGTATATGTCTTTTGGCAATGCTAGAGAGACAACATCAGGAAGTGGCATGTCCGAGGTATATATGGAGTAAAAAATTGGCCCTAGGATGCTGCCCTGAGGGACTCCAGCTTTTATTGTACCAAACTTGGATCTGATACCATTTGGACCCTTAACATTGAACCTTCTGTTTTTCAGATAACTAATCAAGACCATGAGTAGTTGAGGCTGGAGTATTTTCAAGAGCTTAAGAATCAGGCCATCGTGCCAGACTCTGTCAAAGGCTTGTGAAAAATCGAAGAAATAACCAGAACAAAACTCCTTCTCCTCAAGGGGCTCTGATGATGTGCTGCGTGACCCCGAAATACCTGCTGTTCAGCACTGTGGTCCTGACGGAAGCCAAATTGATGGCCTGGGATGGCCTCCGCAAAGGGCTTGTGCAGGACAAGAGTTTTCTGTAGAAGGAGCTTCTCCGGGAAAAGTTTCCCAAATCCCCAAAAAAAAAACAAAATATCAACG
>JAECYA010000260.1:0-37016 GCA_018153455.1 Drosophila parabipectinata
AAAAAATAATGCGATCGTTCCAATTTTTCACATATGTTTTTTTAGGCATCATAAACTATTTGAAAAAATTTTGTTTAATTTATTCTTGTGTAGTTTAATACACTTTATAGCATGCCAAAGTATGCATATAAAAAAAAAGGTAGGTCCCTGGCGCAGGTGATTTCGACTGCTAGAGTCATCCGAAACAAAAAATTAGAATAGATTATTGTTTTGTGCTTATGGCTCTGTCCCGTACTAGAATGAAATATTTTCATCAATAAACAACAAAATGGCGAACTCAAAAAAAAAAAATTTAAAAATTTAAAAAATTTATCTTAAATTAATGATAAAAAAAAACTAATCATTAAAAATAAATGATTCTAGTACGGGACAGAGGTGTTACTTTTTAGAACAACATATCCAAATTTCAGCTAGATCGGTACAATAGAATTTTGTGAATCACCTGCGCCGCACACAAAAATGTCGTTCCGAGAAAAACGCGTTTAAAGTATAGACGCTACCGAGAAACTCATACTTTTCCGTGTAGGCGCGCTCTCGATTATGGGCTGTATCTCTGTCATTATTTGATATTTTTATTTGAAACTTTAACAGTACATTCTTAATAAACAATACTATCGAAATGTGTGAAAAAAAAAAAAATCGATTTTTTCAACCTCACACATGAGACTACATCCTTAACATCCGAAATACGCTCAGCCTTCGAACAACGAGAATACTGCAGCGCTATTTTCCTCGACGTATCTCAAGCTTTCGACCGAGTTTGGCTCATCGGACTCATGCACAAAATTAAAACGTATTTGCCAACATACACCCACAAGCTACTGGAATCATACCTCTTCAATAGGGTATTCTCAGTGAGATGCAACGCAGCTACTTCGGGCGACTACACCATCGAAGCTGGAGTTCCACAGGGAAGCGCACTCGGGCCGTGTCTATATGTTTTGTATACTGCGGATATTCCTACGAGCGCACAACTAACAACGTCAACGTTCGCCGATGATACCGCTATTCTTAGTCGCTCCAGATGCCCAACGCAGGCAACAACCCAACTGGCTAATCATCTCACAATAGTGGAAAGGTGGCTGTCCGACTGGCGCATTAAAATAAACGAACAAAAGTGTAAACATATAACGTTTACTCTTAATAGACAAACATGCCCTCCGCTTTTACTAAACGGTATGCAGATCCCTCAAGCTAACGACGTAACGTACCTTGGCGTTCACCTTGATAGACGACTTACCTGGCGTAAGCACATCGAATGCAAAAAGATGCATCTAAAACTGAAAGCCAGCAGCCTCCACTGGATCATAAACTCATGATCGCCACTGTGCCTAGACTACAAGTTACTACTGTACAATTCAGTCCTAAAGCCAATCTGGACGTATGGCTCCCAGCTGTGGGGGGAACGCGAGCAGCAGCAACATAGACATCATACAGCGCGCACAATCAAAAATCCTGAGAACTATCACAGGGGCACCTTGGTATGTTCGCAACGAAAACATCCACCGGGATCTGGGCATCCTCGCAGTGAAAGACGAAATCCAGAAGCAAAAAGAGTCATACAAAGAAAAACTGTCTTCGCACCCAAATTTTCACGCTCGGGGATTGACTCGGGTTTCTAGCGTATCCCGCCTTAGACGCAACGACCTCCCAACCCAGCAATCGATTTTTAGGGCCGTCTAACTCCGTATCAGTCAATATGACTGTTAGTTAAGTTAAAAATATAAGATTTGATACACCTCTTGTTAGTCTCGCAAAGAGAAGATTCAAGAAATAAAAGCAACGTTAAAATAAAAAAAAAAAAAAAAAATAGTATGTGAGAAATATCTTCAATTGAATTGGAGTTGCAGTCGCAAATAGAATTGTCAAAGACTTTTAATTTGTGCAACGTGTATTTGTCGAATGCATGTCCGCTTAAAATTCTGTTTAGTTGTTTAACTTCGAGGCGGTTTCAATTGCAGTTTTTGTCTTTGAACCAAGGTTTTGCATTAACAAACGGAAATAATAGGCAATAACCTTTGTTTCTTTCTATACAGAAAGAGTTATATTCTCTTTCCCCATCCAACAAGATGCGATTATACAAATGAGTCATGGCATCGTTAAGAGTATATCTCAGGGAAATATATGAGCCCCCGTTTCTGTCATTTTTTGCTACTGAATACGCCAAGTCGTTTCCTTCGATATTAAGATGGCTGGGTATGTGATGTAATTCGAAATAAAGGATACTTTGACTGTTTTCAATTTTTTTGAGAATATCTAAAGCTATGCAGTTGGAAACACGACATTTCTTCAGCGTTTGTAACGCACCCAGGCTGTCAGTCAGGATGGCTACTTTCATGAAATTTTATGAAATAGCAAAGTCGATGGCTTTCTCCAGGGCTGTTAGCTCGAAAGTAAGCGAAGAACGTTTAGTGTAAGCATAAAAATCACGTGCTAGACGATTCTTATTTGGGATAATGCCCTTAAAAAAATACACATCCACCGAAGTTTTCCGAGATTTGTAAGAAGAAACGTTTAAATTAGCAATTGAATTAAAAGTATCCTTGAATTCCGAGTAAACCTTTATGTAGCTGGTGTTTTTTACTGCGAAATCATTAGCCAATAGAGAGGCTGCTGGTAAACCATGAGCGAAAATGTTGGCCAATTCCTTCGCAGTAGCAAATTTTAATCTATATTCCGTAGGAAGTTCACCTGCCAAATGGTATATTATGTTAATAGGAGTCGATTTAATAAGTCCAAGGGATTTCCTGAGGAAGAAATTTTCATGGACCCTAATACTTTTTGTTACCGTTTTCGAAATGCAAGCGAAAGAAGAGCCTTTGCTGGGATGAATGCCAAAACGACATCCACTTAACATATTGGATATATTAGATTTGGCTATGATATTTTTAACATGTCCTAAAGAGGAATTATTTCTACGAATAAATAAAACCTTACCAGGTTACCTAAATAAGTAACCTAACCTACATCGTTAATAGCTATATTATTACACATAATATTTAATAATTTCCTATTATTATTAAAATGAATCACAGACGATTTTCGAGGATTAAAAGTTAAATTTATAGAATTGCACATTTCCCTAAAAATATTAACTTTATGTTCAAGATATTGAACTTATGTTCATTTCTTAAAATAAAAACCTTTTTTTTTTTTAATTTTATTTTAAAAAAAAATATAAAAATAAATCATTTCTTGCAGTCATAAAATCTTTGTCAAAAGTAAGGAGAAAGAAATCATCCGCATATTGAAATAAAATGCTTTGCTGATCACTTATGGCATGCAAATCAGAGGTGTACAGATTAAAAAGTATTGGACTAAGGCAGCTACCCTGGCTGACTCCATTACTCACAGTAATCTCGGAGTTACCCATAGTTAATATTCTTTTACTTAGAAAGCCGATTATAAAATAAATATTTAAAGAGTTAAAACCCCTATCTAAAAGAATAATCTAATATTGAAATGTTGACCGAATCAAAAGCTTTACTTATATCAAAGATTATAAAGTACATAGATGGGCCTTCAGGGCCCAAAACGGTCAACTTTTTGCGTCGAGCTTGTTGGTGAGGGGGGAACGCACATGCATACGATTCTATTTTTAGAACTCTTTACATGTACTCGTCAACAAAAATGTGAACCTATGTGTGTATGTGTGACTGTAAAAATGTTTTGGCTTCCAAATTTCAATTTCAATTTCTCGTTTCTGTTTCCGATGCGCCGCTGTGGTAGTTGGTAGAACAAATAGTATTTTTGATCTCCGCGGATCGAGACAGGATGGTAGCGTAATGCATAGAGTAGTTACTCTATGTGTAATTTTTCTGTGTTCAAATCCTCGTAAGGACTTTGAACTTTTTCTTTCTTTTATAATTATTATTGTTATTGTTTTCTTTAATTGTAATATTTTCTTCAATTTTACAATTGTAAAATTGTTTAATTCTTCATTATGTCGGCTAATGAAATTTCAAGGGAGTCCTTCCGGCATTTTGTCATCCGACACGTCCGTCATTTATTTTTATAACAATTGTAATACAATGCAATTAAAAATAATAAAAATAACGTAAAAATTAAAAGTAAAAAAAAAAAAAAATAAAAAAATAAAAGTAAATATAAAAAGAATCATAATACTTTAAATTTATCAAAATTGAAACAACCGCCCGCTAATGAAGTCGAACCCAGGACCCCATGAATAAGGACCACGCACTATTCATCTAGGCTACCCTTGAAGTTGATTTTATGATACTTAAAATTGGTGTTAAAGGAGGCGCTAGAAACTATACCAAAAACAGAGCTGACGAGTAAGGATAGTATAAGATATTTCTGATCTCTTTACTCTTACATTGGTTCGATTACAACGTTTCAAACTTTCATCGTTCCAAAGATGTTACGATCTAAAAATAGAATTCTCTCTCCCTATGTAAAATCATCTGCCAGCCGTTTGTCGTGGAACCCGCTCTCAAATGTTTTCATTATTACAGCGGGTTCCACGACGGAAAAAATGAAAACATTTGAGAGCGGGTTCCATGACGCGGCCTACCAAAATGCCGTAGAACCCGCTCTTATAGAAATTTTTACAGCGGGTTCCACTACGAACTGAGACGATGTTAAGGTGATTTTACAATTTTGTATTTATTTTTATTGGATTATAAATATAGGAAAACACATTAAAATAATAAAACAATATAAATAGATTTAAAATTAAAAAAAAATGGACTTCCCGAGCCTGGTTTGAACTCGTTTTACTTTGCACACCAGCCAAGCACTCTACCACTCGGCTATTCCTCATTCGTTGTCGCGCGAAAAATTTCTCAGACTTAACTTGTCGCGCAATGGAAACCGCCATGGAAAATTTTTCTTTGTATGAGATGTCTCATCTATGTACTTTATAATCTTTGCTTATATCTAGTACTGCTGCTGTGACATGAAAACCTTTAGCTTTTAGATTAGCTTTATCATTAATGACGTTAATGCAGTGAGCTGCATAAGAACGATTTGGAATTAGTTTAAAACTATCTATGTGCATCTTCATGTGCATTTCCTCTCATGGAAAATTCCTTTTGAATACATTCTGGGGTGTCTGGCGCTGAGAAGAGCTGATGTAGGAAAGCGGGAAAGTGGTTTTAATTTGCTTATAAAATTTTAAAGATTTGATAGTTTGCCACAATTCTTTCACTGACTTTGGGTTTGTAAAATTATCTGCTAATATTTCCATATTTTCCTTTCTTACCTTATAAAAATAGTTATTTAGTTTTTTGTTATTTTCAAACAAAATTATAGCATCCGATAATAATTTAGTTTTGTAATATTTTCGTCTACTGACATTTCTTAGTCTAAAAAGTCTTTCACAATTCTCGTCCCAGTATTTTTTTGGGATATATGTATGTTTGTTGTATTTGTGAGATTGTTCAAAGTAATTTTAATTTTGGAAAAATCATCGAAAATTTTAGACTGTAGCAACTGTTTTCTATTTGTAGAAGCAGTAAAATAAGACAATTCTAATATTATTGGGAAATGATTTCTGTTGGAAATTTTGGAATTTATGGAAGACCATTTAAGAGAAAGGTTGTCTTTGTTTGCAAAAGTTAGATCAAGTGCAGAAAAATAAGACGGATTGGGAGAATAAGTGGGAGAACCACCACTTATGTAAACAAGCAAAACATGCAGGAATTAGGACCTGTTCTAAAACTTGGCCTTTATTATCATGCGTAGAGTTTCCCAAATAGACAACTTAGCATTTAGGTCACCACTTACTATAGATAGACCCCCAAGAGCGGTTGCCGTCATAAGTGTATCTTTACAACCTTTAACCTTTAAGTAATATTGTGTTTTAGGTTGGTCGTAGAGAATAGACACTGAAAACATTAAGTAATATTGTGTTTTCGGTTGGTCGTAGAGATTCCAATGGTTTAAATTTCCGTATCACAGTTAATAATTTTATACTTAATATTTTTATACCTTTGCAGTGGGTATTATAATTTTGGTTAAAAGTGTGCAACGCAGTGAAGGAGACATCTCCGACCCTATAAAGTATATATTCTTGATCAGTATCACCTCCAGAGTTGATATAAGCATGTCCGTCTGTCTGTCCGTCTGTCTGTTTCTACGCAAACTAGTCTCTCAGTTTTAAAGCTATCGCCTTGAAACTTTTCACACACCCTTCTTTCCTTTGCACGCAGTATATAAGTCGGAACGGATCGGCTGACTATATCCTATAGCTGCCATATAACTGAACGATCGAAAATGTCCCAAGTTTCGTATTTTTGAAGATAGAAAGCTGAAGTACAGCTTAGTACAGATTCTATTTTTGGTCAGTTGATCCAACCTACCAAATTTCATTAGGATCGGCCGACTATATCCTTCAACTGCCATATAACTGAACGATCGAAAATGGTATTTGGTAGAAATATCAACTTTCGTATTTTTGAAGATAGAAGCTTGGGACTTACTTTTAGATTTTTTATTTTAATTAATTGGTTTTATTATAATGTAATCATAAGGATCGGCCAACTATATCCGATGTTTGCGATATATATCCGGTTTTAGCTGCAAGGGTATATCAACTTCGGCTCCGCCCGAAGTTAGCTTTCCTTTCTTGTTTTTTATATAGGTACCTACACCCCTACAGGTACCTTTTGTTTAAATACAAAATTAAAATTAGCAAGGCTGCACATCGCATTATTCTTAATCCAATTTTCGGAGAAAATGGAAATGTCTATATTGTTATAAACTACAAAAAGAGCAAGAAGCTTTTTATTATTGGCAGTCAAACTTTAAATATTATACTGTAAGACTTTTATGAATTAAAACAAAAAAAAAAATAAATAAATAAAAAAAAAGAAAATGAATATAAAACTGAGAAGCTTCTAAAAACACAATGACGAAATTAATAATTTAAGAACCTGAGCGCAATTTTTGAACATCAATTTCACAATTGGTTTTGGCAATACGTGATCTTAGGTTTTCTAAAAAGGTTCTAGAATCTGCTGGAATGTTTGTATTATTTTCTATTAAAAATGAAGAAGTTTGAGAGGAAATAGAAATTAAGCCGTTTTTGGCGGTTTTGAAAGCTGAAGATTGGGTCAAAGTAATAGGTTGGGATGGAGAGGGTAGAGAATAACTGTTTTCCCTAATTGCAAATTTGTAATTGTCCATAGTGACCTGAGAATTTCTATTCTCATTAATACGGTTTTGATTAATTTTAACTATTTTATTATAGGGCATGAAATTGTGAATGTTTTCTGCAGCAGCCTTCATATTGTTCTGCAACACTGGAATGGCTGATTTTTTCTGTGTCTGAAGCAGAGGAAAATCAGAGGAATTAAAAATTTCAAAAGAGTTAGCAGATTGCTTCTCAAATAAAGCTGGAAATTTGGTTCTGACTTCTACTCTGGAAAGATTTTCAAATGTCATGCATTTTTGGATAGCAAAAGCCCTCTTTCTTGCTGGGCATTCAAGCTCAGTAGCAGAATGCGGCTGTTTGCAATTTGCACACCTTAGAACCGTACATTTTTCTTCTCTTGGATGCAAGAAAAATCAATCGCGATAAATTTCATGAGTTTGTTTGCAGTGTTGGGCAAAATGGGCCAACCTGAAACACCTGAAGCACTGACTATAAGCAACGATTATAAAATACATAGATGGGACATCAGACAAAAACACAATAAACTTTTGGACAACGTTTTTTTCGACAAAAATTATCTAATTGATAGGTACATCATTCATTCCGATCAAGAGCACACAAAAAATTTTGTTTTCGCCTTTACATAGAGTTTTCACTTGCACGCTGAGGTATGCGGTATGCGTAGTTTGGATGATTTTTTTTTTTGTTTGTGGTCTTTCAGAATTTTGGAAATGGCTTGTGCTATAATTAGAGCATTAGCTAGCATTTCCATATTCATTAAGGCTCAGACGACCGAGGGGTATTAGGATTTATTATACGATTTATTAGTATTTATTAAACTATTTGAAGGTCAGGATACAGATATTAGAGACCACAATAGACCATTGTAGTCGAAAATAAGTCATTCAAATGGTAACGTTAAAATTTAAGCGTGTTAGTAAATCCTATCTTTCTACATCCCCATTGATTAGGTAATGTAGAAAAACTACACCCAGCATTGTCCTAAGATTTGTTAACCTTGGTAAGTTAGGACCTCTTAGTGAAAATTTAAAGAAATTCTTTTGTACGGATTCTAATGTACCTTATATTGGAGAATCCAGACACATGAACCGTACACCAGTAGCGTACGGACCAATAAATTTAAAACTACACCCAGCATTGTCCTAATATTTGTTAATTAAGTTAGGTTTAGGGAAAATTTAAAGAATAATCTATTAATGAACCGGACGGACCAATAAAATTAATAAGATTTTAGTGATATAGGGGTCGGTAAATTCTTTTGACCACCCTTTTAATGAAACCAAGGATACCTTTAGCCCTGTTAACCATTGTGGAAATATGGTCATCAAATTTGAGAAAATACGTACCCTGGAGAGGGAAAGAATGATAAAAAGACATAATCTTAGATTTTGATCAATTAAGTATAAAATCATTCACTAATCACCACATTTGAAAATTTTCGAGATTGGACTGAAGATTGCATTGGGCAGAACATGTATTGCGCATACATGAGTACAAGAGAGTTGGTTTAAGCAGGAGGCAAGATGACTACTTGAGGGATCCCAGATAGGAATATAAATATTTAAATAAGACTCTTTTCCATATAAGTAGCTGGAGATTTAAAAGATTAAGTTTACTCAACAGGTGTGAGTGATTGACGGAATCAAATGCTTTAATGATGTCTGTGTTTATTAGCATCAGTTTGAAATTCTATTTGAGTGCCACCTATGCCAAAGGTTGTTAAATCCATATATGGATCAAAGATAAGTTAAAAAGTCTATGTAGAAGTTTGTGCAGAGCCCTGGCGCAGTTTAGCACACAGCCTGGTACTCCATCGGGGCCTGGCGAATAAACGGGTTTGATCTTTAAAAGATTAAATTATTATCTAATAGTGTTTGTAGGGGGGCGTGGTTCCGCAAAAGATTCCAGGATTAGGGATGAAATGATAAATAAAAAGTCGGGGGCGTCTTTCAGTGGATATAACGCGGTCAGCTTTATTGGGCTGCTTACATCGAATTAATTGCTTAAAAACTAGTGCAAAAAGTAATAGAAAAACTACGATCGACGACGGCCGGCGAAGGAGCGAGAGCGCAAAGAGGGGCGAGCGCGGATGCGCTCTTCAGCGCGGGTGCGCTTTTCAGTGCTGGTTCGCTCTTCAGCGCGGGTGCGCTCTTACAGTTGCGGCACACCGGCCCCTCACGTAAACATCCTCCCCCCCTTGCAATCGCTCGGGTTGCAACATATCACTCGTCGCTAGCTATGCGTCACTGCAGCTAGAAGGCGTACACGGTCGATGAAGGCCCCCGTGTCGAAAATCCGAGTCCCGATGTTGACGCTGTTCCGTCTCAGCAGCGACGGTAGGGTGGGCGCAGCGAGCGCGTCCTGCGGGGGCCCTCGAGGAGAGGCGGAAAGTTGCCTAGGCGCGGATGACGCGGGCGGAAGAGCGGTGGACGGCACCCGATGAGTGGCGGACGAAAGCAGTGGAGCGCTTGACGACTGCCAGCCAGTGGCGGAAGAATGCCGAGGAGTTGCCGATGAGCGCCGGGAAGTCGATGGCCGTGGATCGGCTTGTGAGTGCCGGAAAATGGCGGACGCAGGGCGAGAAGCACCCGAACCGCGCCGGGAGTTGGCGGATGACGGCCGACGAGAGAGCGAGACACCAGGTGTACTGTCTCCCGTGGGCGGTGACCGGTGCTCCTTGGTGGGGTGCAGCAGCGTGTGGTGTCCTGACCACACGCTTACAGCCGTCCCCACGCCGATAGGATCCGTCGGAGTGCTCGTGGGCCAGGCAGCTCGAGCAATAGCGGTTCACGAGAACCACTCGGAGCCGCTCCTCGGCACTAAGGCGTAGGAAGCGCCGACACTTCTTCAACGGATGACTCCCATTGCAGACTCGGCATCGGTAGGATAGTGTACCTCGAGTACATCTGCTTTCCAGTGACGGGGCGTTGCGTGGGCGTGGCGACATCGTGCTGAATATGTTCTTGGAATCTAGAATTAGACCCGGATCAGTCGGATCATCAGCTGATTGCCACCGTGCAGCGTGATGCGATGTGTAAATCGAAGAAGGAGTCGTAACAGAATTATGCTCGCATCCGGAATCGAAACCCTGAACCAGTGAGTCACCGAGGCTGCGGGGAACTCGTGCGGAAAAAACAGACACGCTGCGGGGGTTGGCTGGAGATAATGGGCCTGTCAGCACCCATCTGAAAATGGTCTCCTGACCGAGAAGCGACCCGCAGATATTAGCCTTGGAATTACCGGTGAGAATGGACGGAAGAATGTCAGATCCTAATAACACATCGACTTGGGAGCTCTCAAAGAAGTTGGGGTCCGCCAGGGTAATATTGGGCAGCCCCTTGAGACGATCTCGTGAAATCGGATATGATGGCAGATTTCCTGCCAACTGCGGAAGAACGTAAGTCGCAGTCTCTAATTGTAGCCCGGGTCTTGACGGCGACCGAATAAAGAAATGGCACAATTTAGTAGACTGCGCGGAAATGGTTTGATTAAGGCCGGAAACTTGGGCTTGAATCGTCTTGAAGGGAGGCTTGACGAGGTTGAACAGTCGTTCCGTTATGAACGTCGCTTCGGAGCCTGAGTCTATCAGTGCTCGTGCTTGGACGGTGCACCCCAAATGGCACACGTTGATAAGGGCCGTGCCCAGTAGGACGGCTCCTGACCCGGAAGCGAAACACACCTGCACATTCGACTGATCCTCGGGGCCGTTTGTTGACGTAGGCGGACTTGGAGCGGTAAGCTGCGTAGGCGGACTTGGAGCGGTTGCGAATGGATTGCCGCGGTGCAAGAGGGTCTGGTGTCTGCTGTGGCATGTGGAGCAGGTATGGGCGCTCGTGCAGTCTCGCTGCTGGTGCCCTCGGGCAAAACAGTTTAAACATAACTGCTTCCTCCTTATGTAGTCAGAGCGCCCATTTACATCCATTTCTAGGAAACGCGGACATAAGCGAATGGGGTGGTCCTCCCTCGAACAGAGATCGCAGCCCTTTTGGCCCGGAACCACTCGAGTCTCGTATGAAGTGAGCCTCCGAGCAGGGGCAGTAGGAAGTCCCGACCTTGGCGGAAATTGCACGGAGCCACTAGGCCTGACGTCGTCGATGGCCTCCAGAGTGCAATGGCGCTCTGTCAGGAAGTTATCTAATTCCTTCCATGTTGGAATCTCGGCCTTATTATGTACGGATTGCCCCACATAGAGAGTGTGACCTTGGGGAGCTTTGACGAAATCATAAATACAAGGAGACAGTCCCAAGCCTCAACATTAACGGAGGACATTTCTAGGGCTGTCAAACAACTCTGAATGGTAGCTTGCAGCTCCTTCAGCGCGACCCCGGACTCTTGAGAAATAGCCTGGATGTTGAAAAGGATCTTCAACTGGCTGTTGACCAATAGCCGCCGGTTCTCAAAGCGGTCTGTGAGGCTTTGCCATGCGGCGACAAACCCCTCATGGGTAAGCGGAGCCTTAGAAACAATGGCGTGGGCGTCACCACTTGTCTTGGACAATAAGTGGAACAACTTCTCTACCGGGGTGAGCCGCGAGTTTTGGATGTAAATGGCCGTAAACAAGTCTTTGAAGGTGGGCCACCGAAGATAATCACCCGCGAAGACCTCGGTATCCACCGGAGGTAACCGGCAGCCTGTAGGCGCGGGCGTGTGGACATTGACGGGAGCCTGAGTGGATTGGGAAGCAATTTTCTCCCGAAGCTGGGCAATACATCTCGAATAGACGGAGTAACAGTAGCTGTACTTCGCTTCCAGCACTGTCGAGGCGGCCGCATTGTCGTCGGACACGGCTAGCAAATCGGAGCAGCTCTCATAGCTCTTCTCCACCTTCTCCCATAGTGCCTGAATTTGGTCATGATGAACTTCGCACATGTATTGGGAGCCTATTTCCGTTTCTGGGGCGCCCGGAGTACTTATGTTAGCCTCAAATTGGATAATTCGATCTGTTGTGGCGATGAACTTTTTCAACGCCACTTCGACCGCACTTGGAGCCATTTTTGCGACGGAGTGAGTCTGCCTCTGTGAAGGACCGGGGGTTGTATTGACGGATTCGTCACTCCTTGCCCTTGGACTGGCACTGGTAGCCTTAGGCTTCAAAAGAGGCGGCCGCGGAGATGCGGATTGAGATCTGTCCAAACGGATGGCTGGGATCGAACGCGGCTTTTTGTCGTCTCCCGTGGGCATTCTCAGAGTCCAATTCGCTGATCAGCGCTTGTCGACTGACTCGCGCAACAGGTGCCCCGTACGAAGTGGTGGCCGGTCGCACTAATGTGATGAGAACGGTGAGATCGCGGATGAAAGGCAATTACAAGGAGCAAGTGCGAACTAGTGGCGCCGATGTGAAAAGGAAAGTCGTGTGCGGCACAATTCGAATGTGGAAAGAAAAACTTCAGGCACCAGAAAAACCCAAAAGGAGACGAGGTTTGTTCGGATTGTAGGCGGATGTTGCCTGATGCGGAGTAGAAGCAGAGTTGGAGGAACGAAAAAATGGAAAAGGTACCGGAAAATTCGTGCTTGTTCGGAAAAAAATGATGACGGTCTATATATGTATGTATATTTCGACTTGTGTGGTTCGTACTGAGTTTAATATATACTAAGATATTAAATTCTTAACTATTTTCGAATTTGCGGAGCCGGAAGGTGGACTTAACTTTGGCTTGAATTTAACACACAAAGATATAAATAATTAATTTTTGGCTAACTGTCGGATTTAAATATGATGGAGCCAGAAGGGTGGAGTTGAAAATCTTAATTTTTAATCAATTGAGGTTAATTATCACGAAGCTGGAACGGTGGAATAGAAACCTAAATATTTAATTAATTGAATTTAATTAACACGAAGCCGGGAAGATGGAATTAAAAAAACCGCGGCTCTATTCGGACAGAAGGTGGATAATTAAATTAATTAATTATAGTTTTCCGATAGTTAAATCTTCGACTTTAATTATTGAGTGGCCGGAAAGGTGAATTAAAAAACCTGGCCCTTAGCTTGAACGGAAAATAAGAATTAAATAAATTTTCGAAGTTATAATTATAAATACATAAATTTATAATTAATTGATTTTTTAATCTATTTTGTTAGGCAGCCGGTTATGTCGTCGGCACCCTGTACGTACCTCAAAGAAAAATAAACAGAACCGAAAAACACAACACGGCTGGGTCGAGAATTTAAGCGACACAATCACGGATTTGTAGTGAAATGGCGGTTTATAATTGTTGGTTTTAGAAAATGTAAAATATTTTTTTAAATTTTATCGGCTATATATTTCCTGAAATTGGAGGCAGAAAATATTTGGAAATTATGTGGACATGCATGCAAGTAGGGCAAGGGCATGTGGGGCATATGATGGTACAGTATAGCTTCGATAAGTGGACTGTATATGTTAAATTTTATCGGTTATATATTTCCTGGAATTGAAGGCAGAAAATATATGGACATGCATGCAGGTACGGATATATGTAAGGGCATGTGGGCATATGTTGGCACAGTGGAGCTTTGATAAGTGGACTGGATAATTGGGGGAACAGAAAAGTTATGTGGTGTAAAAAATGACACTGATTGAGGAAGATAAAAACAAATATTACGACAGCGGCGGACCGTTCGGTGAATTTGGAAATTCCGGAACTAATTCACACCGGTGGCCAATATTAATTATGCCATCTTTTTGTCACTACACAATTTCACTGTTCACTTGCGATTTTTTCGCGGATTAATTGCACCAAAAAAATATGTATGTGCGTATGTATGTATGCGGATGCACATATGCCTCGACCGTTGGCAAGCGAATAAATAACGGAGAGGCCGAACACGGCGAGGAATATGGGCAGCACACAAAACGGAGACGGATAGAAAAATTTGCCGAATTTTAAGATTATTATAGATTATTAGAAAATCTCAACCTGCCGTTGTGTCGGAAAACTCGGACTTGGAGTTGACACGGAGGGAAAAACAATCTTTCAGCAGTGTGAACGAAATTTAATGTTCGGATCACTGCTGAAGACCGGCAGAGAGATGGGAACGGAAAAATGTACTTATCTTTTGGCGGAACAATGCCGAGAACTGCTGGCAGAAGAAAATCCAGGAATTATCCGGCTCGAAGGACCAATGTTTGTAGGGGGCCGTGGTTCCGCAAAAGATTCCAGGATTAGGGATGAAATGATAAATAAAAAGTCGGGGGCGTCTTCCAGTGGATATAACGCGGTCAGCTTTATTGGGCTGCTTACATCGAATTAATTGCTTAAAAAAAGGTGCAAAAAGTAATAAAAAAACTACGATCGACGACGGCCGGCGAAGGAGCGAGAGCGCAAAGAGGGGCGAGCGCGGATGCGCTCTTCAGCGCGGGTGCGCTTTTCAGTGCTGGTTCGCTCTTCAGCGCGGGTGCGCTCTTACAGTTGCGGCACACCGGCCCCTCACGTAAACAAATAGCATATAACAATAGCATATTTGCTATTGTCGGAGAAAAGGGATTTTCTGATTGAATGTTGTAAGCGTAAGGCTGATCTATCGCTTAGGGCGGAGAATAAGCTGTTTGAAAAAATGTTGTAAATAGATCGGCAATGGCCTGATCAGAGGTCGAAGATGAATTTTCAAACGTAAAAATCGATACTTAAGCATTTTATTTTATTTTAATTAAGAGCCTGTTTTAAGAATTTTTTAAGTTCGTGAGGAACCTTGTAAACTAAGGAGGATTTGTTGAAGCGGACGGATATTTCCATGACACACATAAGTCAATGTATTTAAAGTATGGTTAAATTTTTCTAAGATGACATTAACATCGGTCCATGCCAGAGTATCGTACCCATCAAATTTATCGATAAGGCTATTAAGTTTGTAAAAATCAGGTTTACGGAAACAGCGAATCTTATTTGCCACGCATGGAAACTTCTGATCTATACCAGAATTGGTTTCAATTGAAACCTCAATCGTTTGGTGATATGGATCCTCTGGGGTTGAAAGGGGGCAAAGCTCTGAAAAGAGTGGAAACATCAGGGTCAGATACACAACATATGTCTAAAAGCCGAGGTAAAAAATTTCTTTCATGGTATTTTGACCTAGGAACATAACATACATGCCCGCGGTGAAGTCATGGTGTGTCATAAGTGATAAATATGGTGAGTAATCGACATGAAACCACTTTAATTCTGGGATATTAAAGTCAGGCGTGTTGGACGTTTTTACATAGTGTAACGAACGTTTACAGTTTAGTGATAAGGCAAGGTACAGTAAACTATCCCTAACCCTGCACGGGTGGTCTCTGCCGCGGCCCTCTGTCTACTTGGGGACGGCTTGGCTCAGTCGAAAGGGGCGTGGGTGTGGGTACGGCAAAATAGATCGTGTACGTTATGGAAATCGTCGTAGACAGAGGAAGGAAGTTGGAAAGGAAAGCGGTAGGAGTAGCCGATCCTTGGGTGGTTGATTATACTGGCCCTAATAAATGAAAGACTGTATTTTGGCGTCATTCGTCAATACCCTCTAGACGACCCTCATGTTATATGATGAAAATATAAGAAAATACAATTCAACCTTTATTTTAAGGCTTTACTCTTGCTCGGCTGCTGGTTGTCTCACATTATTGGCGGTCCAGGAGAAGATAAAAGTTGGCTCACTACAAAGTACTACTGCAGTCCAATTGATTCCATGGGGGATTGATTCCACGTCCGATCCGAGGCAAAATTCCGAACGGAAAGCCTATCAGGCTGCACCTGCTCAGAATCGTCGTACAGCTGTACCCTTTGACAAGGGATTGGTCATGTTGGATATTGGAACTATTTAAATATTGTCTCATCTTATAAATTTCTACCCCCAACACGATCACAATCACTATTGTTTTAAACTCTATTTTAGGCTGAATTGCCTTCACTGTACAAGGGTTTTTCTGTATGTCTGTATGGGTTTTTCCTTCTCTTAGCATTACACGTGTCTTGGCAAAATATCCATCTGATGCTTCTTTCCTCAGCCAAAGATCAGAAGGACGTACTAAGAGTCATTCCCATGCTTTCGTAAAGCTTCCCTGCTTAACTGAGGAATCGTATGATTTTCTACCTACTTTTGTCCGTTCATGCAGGTGTGGGTGTGCTTTGAATCTGTCTATTTAATTCTGTTCCCCCTATTGGGTGGATACAGTATAGGAAAGAAATATTGCCCTGCCTAGGAATTTGTTTTTATCTTGGAATAAGTTGCAAACTGTACACCCCTCATGAACAGTTTGAATCGAGGGAAAACATTCTTGCATTAAAACTGGATAACACTACCCTAACACACCCTCTAAATTAGTTTGGATGATGTTAAAAATTTTTTAAATCTAATTTGGAGTGGGTAGAATAACGATAACCCGTGCCGACGTGCATTTTAACTTGTCAATACTTGATTACTACGGTCGACACGTTCGAACGGTCAATGTGTCTGGTATTTTTAATTATTATGTACTGGCTTTATAGAGCTTTGCAGTTTATTTTCGGCACATTCCTTAGACTTACTTGCACATCAAGCCCATAGTTTTCGTTCGGCCAACATGTCAGTGGAATTACGCAGTGGTAAAAGAATATATTCTTAATAGGTGATAAAAACACCAAATAACGGGTTCAAAACTTTCTTCTAATAAACAAGTCTTAGCAGTTTTATTCTACAACATTCGTCAAGAATGTTGAATGTTGAACTGTAAATGAAAGTGCAAATCTCATTATTATACCGTATACGAAAAATGCCTGCGGCACTAGACAGGTGTCACCTAAGTATCAGAGATTCTATATATATTCTTGAAGCTACTATTGAGGCACTTGGATATAATACTGATGAGTTTCCAATAAGTAAGTCCTCAATTCAAAGAATTCTCACCGTAAAACGCAAGGAACGCGCGGAATTCATTAAAAGTGATTTTCAAAACGAGATGCCAGAGTTTATAACTTCAGTATCAAGTCGGCACGAGTTGTCCTGATTCAATTGCCATAATATTTATTTTCTATGTTCATAAGGTCATTTGGACAGAAAATAGAGGGTATGCGATTTAAAAAAAAAAAAACAAAAAAAATCCCACCTGTTTTCTTGGTGTGTTATAATATAATACATTAATATATACATTACATTATACACCCTAATATTCTTTGGATTCAGACGCTAGCTCGAGCATAGTTAAAGAAAAACGATGGCACAGTCAAATATGGATTTCATTAACACTGTATAAAAGCTTATACCAGTATTTGATGCTAAAGCAGAAAGCCCAACAAGTTTTCTCGATGCACTCGATGATTATAGAATCAATAAAAGGCGAACACGAACAGTTAGCTGTTTTAATAATAAAAACAAGGCTAAAAGGTGTCGCCAGAAATTTAGTCGGAAACGAAACAACTATATCAGAAGTCAACTCCGTACTAAAGATAAATGCCAAAGGTAAAACTGTAGAAGTCAGCTAAACTGATGAATATACAGCAGTGGTCGGCACCACAATACATTGATTTGATTTTAACGCATTAGTATTAGTAACAAATAGCAGAAAGTAGGCTGTGAGCATGACGTTTCACACACTTATACTGTGTGTATGTGGCAGAGCTCGGGCAGAGAAATTTCCTATGCCCTCGGGATAGGGCCGTGCCAACATCTTTTTTTTCAGAAAAATTCCGATTTAAGGCCTCGGAATTTCGGAATGCGCTAAACAAAAAACGCACTTATTGCTCGAAGGCAATTCTGCATTTCTGTGTCCCTTACCACTTGGGGGGAAACAATAGAGGACTACGATTTTAGACTGGGCTCTTATGCCCAGTTCGCCGCCATCTTAGCTTCCTTGGACTGAGTGTGTCAATGCACATCTAGCCCCTATTTAGGTGCCAATTTTAATAGGAGCCCCAAAATAAGGTTAAGAAAATACTCCATGAGCAAAACACTGTGTGTATGTGGCAGAGCTCGGGCAGAGAAATTTCCTATGCCCTCGGGATAGGGCCGTGTCGACCACTGATCTACAGCAACGCAACAAAACTGCTAACCAATATACACAAGAGGTTGAGCAAATGACAAAATCTTTAGAAAGTGCATGCATAACGGACGGCCTACCACTTGCGTTAGCCAGAAGTTACTCTACACAGTCTGCAGTTAAGTCAATGAAAAGAATATCAAAATTCGTAAACAGTTGGACGGCAGCAACTGGACAACCTAATACTGTCCTTTATTTTTAAAATTATTCACAGCGTGGTGGACACCGCGGACGTGGAAATTTCAGAGGCTACCCTCGTGGTCATAATAATAATTAGTTGGTTAGTTCAGCAGCATTAGTTAGTTAATAATAATTACAATAGTTGCAATTATAACAATAATGGACGAGGTCAATATAGAGGATACTCAAGAGGCCTTGCCCCGAATAATTCGGGAAACTCCCACCCTCCGAATGTTCAGCAGTAGGCAGTAGGCGTAAAGACGAATAAAACGCTTGTATTTTTAATAGATACTGGACCAGATATCTCTGTTAAAAGAAAATTCTTATATCTTTCATGATATCCGAATTAATAAGAAAATCAATATCCAAGGCTTAATACAGTCGAATACAGCAAGTTAAATACATAATTCCACACGATTTTCACTTAATAAACTTGCACTTCGCAGTTCTTTGTGATGGAATAATAGGCATTGACTTCATTAAGAAATTTAATTGCCAGCTAGATTTCAAACCAAATGAAGATTGGCTAATAATAAGACCAAATAATCTAAAATTCTAATTTATGTTCCAATAGCATACAGTTCTGGTAATAATTCCATTATTCTACCAGAAAGATCCCAAGTAGTCAAAAAAATTCATCTATCATCAGATGAGGATAGTGTATTAATTCTAAAACAGGAAATAAAAGAAGGCATTTATGTTGCAAACACAGTGGCAACATCCAAAAATTCATTTGTTTGATTACTGTATATGACCAATGCCAATCAAGTAGTACATATTAAAAATTTGTCGTATGAACCACTTTCGACCTACGACATAGTTCAAAACAATCCAGAAAATAAAGAAAAAACTGTCTTATCTCAATTAGTTAAAATTTTTCCACCACAATTCAAAAACGAATTGACTATTCGCATTCGTACTCGAAATCCGAATCCGTCACTACCAATAACTTCTACAAACAAAAGCTAAGATTGAAGGACAATGTACCAGCCTACAATTATACAATACAAAAATTAATCGACAATAAAATAGACGAACCGTCTGTATACCCCCTATAAAAGTTTTAATAAAAACTGTTGTCGGACAAATTACCGCTCCCTATAATTAATGACATTATGCAAAAGAGCAAAATACTTTTCATGCCTTGAGACTGTCTCCTGGTATTTATGATTTCCCCAAAGTCACACTTTCTATGTGGGAGCGATCCGTACATAATAAGGCCGAGATTCCAACATGGAAGGAATTAGATAACTTCCTGACAGAGCGCCATCGCACTCTGGAGGCTATCGACGACGTCAGGCCTACTGGCTCCGTGCAATTTCCGCCAAGGTCGGGACTTCCTACTGCTCCTGCTTGGAGGCTGACTTCATACGAGATTCGAGTGGTTCCGGGCCAAAAGGGCTGCGATCTCTGTTCGACGGAGGACCACCCCATCCCATCCCACTACATCCATAGAAATGGATGTAAATGGGCGCTCTGACTACATAAGGAGGAAGGAGTTATGTTTAAAATGTTTTGCCCGAGGGCACCAGCAGCGAGACTGCCCATACCTGCTTCACATGCCACACCCGAGACCACACCCTCCTACCGCTCCAAGTCCGCCTACGCCGCCTACCGCTCTAAGTACGCCTACGCCAGCAAACGGCTCAGACGATCAGTCAAATGTGCAGGTGTGTTTCGCTTCCGGGTCAGGAGCAGTCCTACCTGGCACGGCCCTTATCAACGTGTGCCATTTTGGGTGCACCGTCCAGGCGCGAGCTCTGATAGACTCAGGGTCCGAAGCGACTTTCATAACGGAACGACTTTTCAACCTTGTCAAGTTTCCCTTCAAGACGTTTCACCCAGTCTACTAAATTGTGCCATTTCTCCATTCGGTCGCCGTCTAGACCCGGGCTACAATTAAAGACTGCGGCTTACGTTCTTCCGCAGTTGGCAGGAAATCTGCCATCATATCCGATTTCGCGAGATCTTCTCAAGGGGCTACCCGACATTCCCCTGGCGGACGCCCACTTCTTTGAAAGCTCCCAAGTCCTAGTGTTATTAGGAGCTGACATTATTCCGTCCATTCGCTCCGAAGCGACTTTCATAACGGAACGACTATTCAACCTCGTCAAGCCTCCCTTCAAGACGATTCAAGCCCAAGTTTCCGGCCTTAATCAGACCATTTCCGCGCAGTCTACTAAATTGTGCCATTTCTCCATTCGGTCGCCGTCAAGATCCGGGCTACAATTAGAGTCTGCGGCTTACGTTCTTCCGCAGTTGGCAGGAAATCTGCCATCATATCCGATTTCACGAGATCGACTCAAGGGGCTGCCCGATATTACCCTGGCGAACCCCAACTTCTTTGAGAGCTCCCAAGTCGATCTGTTATTAGGAGCTGACATTCTTCCGTCCATTCTCCTCGGTAATTCCAAGGCTAACATCTGCGGGTCGCTTCTCGGTCAGGAGGCTATTTTTGGATGGGTGTTGACAGGCCCATTATATCTAGCCAACCCCCGCAGCGTGTCTGTTTTTTCCGGAACTCGTGCCCCGCAGCCTCGGTGACTCACTGGATTCTGTCTCGACTCCTTCTTTAATTTACGCATCGCATCACGCTGCACGGTGGCAATCAGCTGATGATCCGTCTGATCCGGTCCAAATTCTGGATTCCAAGATCATATTTAGCACGATGTCGCCACGCCCACGCAACGCCCAGTCACTGGAGAGCAGATGTACTCGAGGTACAATCCTGCCGATGCCGAGTCTGCAAGTCCGCTATTGCTCGAGCTGCCTGGCCCACGAGCACTCCGACGGATCCTGTCGGCGTGGGGACGGCTGTAAGACGTGTGGTCAGGATCACCACACGCTGCTGCACCCCGTGACCAAGGAGCACCGGTCACGGAGCGCGGAAGACAGTATACGGGTGTCTCGCTCTCTCGTCGGCCGTCATCCAACTCAGGGCGCGGTTCGGGTGCTTCGCCGACTTCCCGGCACTCTTCGTTAACTCCTCGGCATTCTTCCGCCACTGGCCGGCAGCCGTCAAATCCTCCACGGCTTTCCTCCGCCACTCATCGGGTGCCGTCCACCGCTCGTCCGCTCGCGTCATCCGCGCCTAGGCAATTTTCCGCCTCTCCTCGAGGCCCCTATTTACGTTTAGCGTTTATTCTTTCTAAGTTAAGTTTTAAATCCTGTTTTAGCAGCCAATAAAGCTGAACGCGTTTCTTTTAAATTAACTAAAGACGCCCCCGACTTATCATTTTCAACCCCTACTTCTGGAATATTTTGCGGCACCAGCGCCCTCCTACACAACCGGAATTAGGTTAAGACGCGTTGACTCCGGAGTTATATCCAATTAAAGATGTAACGCATCCAGGTTGTCGAAGCTTAACCACAGTATCTACATAGTTGTCGGAGTTAAACACTTAGCCTTGAAGTCTATGAGAATTTCTTCCATCCGAAGTGGCATCCGAAACTACCTAATATGTACGAGGGTATATGTCGGATGGAATGACATTGGTATCTTAATTTTTGTACATTTTATTTTCTTATTTTCATTCAAAGTAATTAAGGCCGTTGTGACTGCGCTGGTTGAGTTGCAGCAGATGACGTAAAGCTGGGTGGATGTTTTGCCACAGCTGTTGCCCACCCTTCCATGATCACCATTTCCGCGAAATAATTATTATATTATTATTAATATATATAATTAAATAAATACAACCACAACAAAAATATTTAATTTTGAATAATGGGTTTTTTTTCAATTACATCGAGTTTATTTTCCACGCCCAAAAGATCTTTGGTCGGGTTAAGCGATGAATCTATAATTTTGGGGTTTAAAGGTTATTTTTGCGTATTTATGTATATAATTATATATCTTCTTCAAAATAGTTTGAAAAAATATATTTTTATTTGAGTTCCGGTTTTGATGCAGTGTGATTCTTTCAAATTGCTTAGAATTTCAGAACAACTGCTTAGGATGTTAGAATTTTAGAACTAACTTATCTTTATCGCTCTAGGTCCTTTTTATAGCTACCCTTGCTAAAGCTTTTTGCAGATCAAAGCTCGAAAGAAGCTTTTCTCTCTGAGAGGCTTTGTTTTCTGAAGAGAATAGATTGAGTCGGAACCTTTTACTTGAGGTGTCAGTTGACATGGAAGGCTTTGGGTCTCAATTAATCGAGGTGACAAGAAAATGTGAAGTGGTTCCCATTTAAGAATGTTTTGATCTGTTTAGTTTTAATTCACTTAAAAGGAGTGAGAAAGATTTGAGTCGGGATTTCTGTTTACCCAAATATTGTTTTGGTTTTCAATCTGAAGTGACTCTTAGAAATTGGAAATCTGAAATGAGGCTGTTTTCAGCCGAATTGGAATAATTAAATGCTTATGTTTTTACAAAAATTAGTGAAGGCTATTTGCAGCTGCGTTACGTATTTCAATACAAAAGGCTTCAGCTTCGAAACACACTTGTCGGGTCAGGCAGCAGCGGTGTAATTTTAATGTTTAAATATGTTAACGTAATGTTTGGTAATGTTTATTTATTAGGCTTAAGTTTATACAAATATTAGTTGATCGCAAGCCGACTCTCTCTCGGCCGCTCGATTCAACACTCTTTCTATAGAGAGTTTTAGCTCGCAGTGTCTAGGTCGGGCCGCCCTCTCCATTATTCGAGAGCTTTAGCTTCGCAGTCGGGCCGCCCTCTCTGTATATTACTTTCGTCTCTGCATGCACCATAAGCTGGTCTATCAGATGATCATCCGGCTTCATCTGCAGGCAGAAATAAACATTTTTTATAACGTTCATACTAAATTCAAATTCGTCTTTTATTTACGTCATTGAAAATTATCAATGACCAAACAACACTTAAAGAAATTTTGTTGATATGTTACTTCCCCATCCTTAAGAATTTAGCCTGTCCTCAGGCGGTTAGTTTGGGGTATAACTATAGGTCATGTTCTTTATTTTCTGAACTTTTAGTTTCTTTTTCGGGACTAATAACCTGTTGTTTTTTATAATTAATTAGTATCCTTTTTGGGATGTTCTTAAATTTATAAATCAAATATATGATTATAATAATAATTATTATTGATAGTAGTATTAATAAAATTGTTTGGGTTGTTAAATATTGTTTTGAATGGTTTTGGAATATTTCTTTGGCTACGATATAGGATAAAGGTTCGAGTTTAGTTATGTTGTCGTTTACATAAATCGTTCGGGTGTTATCAAGCATAGTATTTGTTATTATTACATCTTCTATTTGTATAGGACAGTTAAATGCTTTTATTATATTGTTTCCTTCTGCAATTAAAACTTTATTTATACAATTCTGATTTACCAAAGTTTTTGGCAAATTCCATGTTATTATAATGTTGGGTACAATATACAAGTAATTTAATTCGAAGTTCTTGTACATTTTTGTATATCTACATTCTGTATTTGTTTGTCTTAAGACCCCTATTATACATTTATTATTTACTATTTTTTTTGTTTTTACTTTAAAGACTTGCTGATTTTTTATGTAATATTCATCATGCAATGTTTCGGTTATTATATTCTGATTCTGATACGGATACGGTAAAATTTTATAAATGGGGGTTTTAATAATAGTACGAGGAATATGAGAAATTATCAATATTTCGTTAGTATTAACTTGTAACCAAGTAGATGTTTTGATATTTAACAATTTTTCTGAATTAATATGTTTAAGCGGGTCATGTTTTAGGAGCTTTGGGTTGAATATGCCTAATCTTGTAAATTGCATTCCTAATTCAATGTCTTCTACGTATTCTGTAAATTCTTGTAATTTGAATATAAGGATTGCTAACCTTTGGTTTTTGTTTTGGTTTTCATTTAAACGATTCACTGTTTCTATTCCTTTATTAAATGCATCAATTATTTTATTTAATTCGTTGATCTGTATACTATTTTTGGAAAAATTATCAATTTTTGATTCTAATTCTTCCCTATCTTGTTGATCCAATGTGCCAAATAAATATTTATAAAAGGTACCTACGAAATTTGCAAGTCCTCTTTTGTTTCGTTTAGCAATTTTGATTCCGTTCATTTCTCTATTTAATTTTTCTTTTAGATATTGAATTTGCTCCAAAATGTTCAAATTCGCGTGTTTGTTCCATTAGATTTTTATAAGTTTTTTTCAGTTTTAGTTAAATTGACTGTGAGAAAATGATATTCATAATTAGTGGGTAGATCTATGTTACCTGTTTGGAAAATTAAGTATCCATTTTTTGCTTGGATTGGATTGATATCTATGTTTTGACACACGGCCTGATGTATAAGACATAATAAAGTTATTATATAAAAGATAATTTTATTAAGCTGGGTTGTCTTCCGAAGGAAATCTGGAATTATTATATTTGCTGGTATTAATTTTCTTCTTCTTTTTGAATTTCGATTTATAGTGAGTGATTTCTCTACCTCTATTTTTTTCTACTTAATGTTTTTCGTCGGTTTGTGTAATTTGGCCTGTCTTCCTAATAGGATTTGTTGTTTTAGATTTTACAAGGGGGCTTGTCTATACCTAGTATCAATATCGAATGTATGACGATTTTTATTAAGCTTGTTTATTTTCTGTGTTTTATTCACTTGAATATTATAACTTGGAGTTCCGGCAAAAAAAAAAAATGTCAGCTGGTGTTCTGCCTGTAGAGCTATGTTTTGTTTTATGATTATAAATATAAACAATTGTTTCAAATTTAGTAAATATATTTTCAGGATTCCGTTCAATATTTATAATTCTTAATTTTTCGTAAATAGTTTTATGAAATCTCTCTATGTCAGAAACGCCATTTTTACTTGTGGTTATAGTTATTCTTACCAAAGAATACCAAAGTTATTCTTGCCAAAGTTGCAATGCTGAGCACATAAATGCGGAGTCTTTGTCAGCTTTAATTTCTTTTGGTTTACCCATTTCATTAAATATCCTGAGTAATGCCCTTTTTGCTTCTAACCAATCCCTACTGTTGACATTTATTAAAGCAGCGTATTTGGAATAAATATCAATGCAAGATAAGAATTGTTTATTATCGATCATGTCATGTAAAGGTTTCTGGGGTTAATTCAAATGTAAGTTTTGTATCCCTGAGCTCTGTTTTAGCAAGGTCACAAAATTTCACACTCATTTATAATATTTTGAATTAATCTCTGATAATCGGGAAAATAATATTTTTCTTTAAAAAGGCTTGTTTGTTTTTCTATTCCTGGATGTGAGCTTTAACGTGAGCTTTAAGGACAATTTCCTTGAATTCGGCGAATGTTTTGACATTTGTTAATATTGTACTGGTTTTCATAACTTTGGTTAAGTTATTTGGGTAGATAATCTCTATAAAAGCATTTTGAAATGTTATAAAGTCCATTTCACAAGGAAAATAGATAACACTTTTTTCGGAGCATAAATATCCTTTAATTAATTCTTTTGCATATTCATGGGTCATTTCTTTATACATTATTTTAAGGTTGGTTTTATGAAAGTATTGAGTCAATTTAACTTCATTTGAATTTCCTCTATGGAATTCAATTTGTCTATTGTAATAGTTTAAAGGTATTTCTGTTATTTCTATAAAATTCTGATTGTCTTCTTGCGCACTATGTACTGTTGCTATTGTGGGTAATGATGGGGTACTATCCGGTGATTCTCCTAAAAAATTTTAATCTAGCTTTACTCTTAACAGAGCATCAGCTACCTGGTTTTCCTTTCCCGGCAAATATTTATAGTATATATATAAATAAATATAATATTATTATATTTAAAAATATAATAGTATATTAAATATAATAGTGAAGTCAAACTAGTTTAATTTTATTCTCCATCTTTGTAGTTTCATATTTGGTTCTTTTATGTTCTGAAGCCAAACTAATGGTCTATGATCGCTAAGAATTTCGAATTTTCTACCAAAGAGATAAGACCTAAAATATTTAGTGGCCCAGACTATAGCCAGAAGCTAAAATTTGCAATTTTAGCAAAATCAGGTATGAATTTTCTATAAAATCCACAGAGACCTAAAAATGATTTTATTTCTTTTTTGTGTGTCGGGTCAAGCAGCAAGCAACTAATTTAAACACAACAATTAATTAGTAACTGATGTTTTGCTGCTCGCAAGCCGACTCTCTTTCGGCCGCTCGGCTTTGCTACTTCGGCGTTTATAGTTAGCGAGCATCCGCTCAGCCTATTCTGCAAGGTTGGCGCCACTCTCGTTCGTCTTCTTACTGCGCTCGCATCTTAAATTGGATTTGAAATATTGTACATAAATCCTAATTTCATATGCGGCCTGAATAAAGTTTATAACGTTGAAATTAATTAAATTCTGATTTTTTATTTACGGCATCGAAAACTCTCGATGACCAAACATTGGTGAACCCCGACGTGATCGTTAATATCTTTATATACACATAAACAAAATACTAAAACAAAAACAATTTTGTAAACAGTGTTATGTGAAATTATCATTATCAAATTATCATACGTGTCTAATAAGTTTATTTACAATAATAAACAAATTATAATATATTATTATATTTTAAATACATACAGGCATAAACATAAACGTTAGTTCACAAGCACACATACATATTTACGATCCACAACGCAAGTGCATTCGCCCGCGCATAGACTTCATACAAACATACGATCAACAACGCAAGTGCATTTGCTCGCACATAGCTTCATATGTATATACATTCCACAATTCCGCTACGGTTTTGAGCGCACAGTGGGACAGATCGTGTTCGCCGCGAGCAAATAAAATTTATTTCGGTTGTTCGGAACTCAATATAATAAATCATGAACTTCAGCGGCACAGACACAGGAGCACCCACTCCAACCCGTAGTGCTATTCTAAAGTGCAAGGCCCTGGGTATTCTCCAGGACTTGCAGAGAATCGAAAGAGCTCTTCAGCCTGTTTCCAAGGTGGACGATGCCATGCTCAACGTGCGACATGGTCAGATAGTCGCCATGTTCAGCGACTTCAAGGCCATCCACGGGGAGCTTGAGGATTTGGACATTTTTGCAGATCAGCAGTGACCTTCGATGGACTGTTTCGGAGCTCGTAGCGACGATGCAGGCGGAAATTGAGCACGAGACGACCCTTCGCTCATCTCGAATTGCTGCCCACTTCACCCTTGCCAACGGAATGTCCACCATGCAGGCTGACCCAGGGTTAGGTCAAAGTTTTCAAGTGCTGCGTCCTTTGCCGCTCCCTACGTTCAGCGGTGGATACTCGGAATGGGCTGAATTTTACTCGATCTTCTCTACCATCGTCGGCAGCAATCCTCGTATTAGTAAGGTGGAAAAGTTGCAAAGGTTGCGATCTTGGCTTCGGGAGTCCGCTTTCGAAGCAGTTCGTTCCTTGGAAGTCTCCGACCAGAACTATGATGTTGCGCTGAATTTATTGAAGAAACGATTTAATAACCGTCGCTTAATATTTCAGGCACACGTGAACGAGATTCTGGGCCTCAGTCTGTTGGAAAGTGGCTCAATAGCAGCACTTCGAAGCCTTTCGTGCTCTATGCGGTGGATGGTCCCATATATTCGCCTTGGTGAGGCCAGGCGACTCGGTTTTTGTCGGAAGTGTCTGCAAACAGGCCATCACATGCGTGAGTGCCTCGCTGCTAGTTGTCGCAGTTGTGGAAGGAGGCATCACAGCCTGCTGCATTTCCTGGAGCCGCCGGCATATAGCGGCCAGCCTTTGGTTGGTCCTCCCACGTCAGCCATAGCCGAGGTCGCCGAGCCTGTAGCCTCTTCGCCGTCCACTGCTAATGCACTAGTTGCTCAAGGTCACAGCGGCGATACATCGTTGCTTGCTACAGCGAACATTTTGGTTCGTAGTCGCGCTGGATCCCTTGTTCCATGCCGAGCTTTGTTGGATTCTGGATCTCAGGTGCACGTGATCACTTCCCGGCTGGCAGCGCATCGACCTTCTTATTGGAGCCAGTCTGTTTTATGAGCTGTTGTGTGTTGGGCAAATTAAGCTCTCAGCCGGCCTGCCATTGCTGCAGAAAACTCAACTTGGATGGGTCGTGTGTGGAGGCGGTTCACATGTCCAGAGAAGATCACTCGTTTCCACTGCCCACAAGGATGTTCCGGAGAGCGCAACAATGCTGGATGATCAGCTGGATTCTTTGCTCCGCCGGTTTTGGGAAATCGAAGACTGCTCCGAGCCTATTGTGAAGCGGACGAAGGAAGAGCTAGATTGCGATGCGCATTTCGTGCAACATGTTGCTCGGCTGGATTCCGGCGCTTACGCTGTGCGGCTTCCGTTAAAATGCGGCTCTAAGCTGCTGGGAGAGTCGTACCCCCAAGCCGTTCGACGATTTCTCTCCCTCGAAAGGAAGCTCTGTCGCCGTCCTCAATTAAAGAAGCAATATGCTGCCTTCATAAAGGACTATTTGGACTTGGGTCACATGTCTCCAGTCCCTGCTGATGCGAGCGTCACTGGTCAATACTTTCTTTCACACCATTGTGTTTTAAAGGAGGACAGTTCAACATACGGGACCTCGCGCACTGTTGGCAATTATTCGGTCCCAATATTGGCCAATTGGGGGGAGAAAAACCGTGACGAAGGCATTACACAAATGCATCCGATGCTTCCGGACTGAGCCTCGGCTGTTGCAGCACATTATGGCTGATCTCCCGGAGGAAAGAGTTAGCGGCTCCCAGGTCTTCGGAGTCACTGGTGTGGATTTTTGTGGACCGTTCTATTATAAGCCGGAAGTGCGTAATAAGGCTCCAGTAAAATGTTACATTAGCATTTTCATTTGTTTTGCTACCAAAGCCGTCCACCTGGAGCTTGTAAGGGATCTGTCCACAATGTCTTTTTTGCAGGCTTTGAAGCGTTTTATATGCACCCGCCGAAGTCCTCAACATATTTGGTCTGACAACGGTGTGGATTTTTGTGGACCGTTCTATTATAAGCCGGAAGTGCGTAATAAGGCTCCAGTAAAATGTTACATTAGCATTTTCATTTGTTTTGCTATTCATTTTTTTTCATTTTTGCTGTTTTGCATTTGTTTTGTAAGGGATCTGTCCACAATGTCTTTTTTGCAGGCTTTGAAGCGTTTTATATGCACCCACCGAAGTCCTCAACATATTTGGTCTGACAACGCAACCAACTTTGTTGGAGCCAAAAACGAGCTAAAGGAGCTGCGCCGATTATTTTTAAGCGAAGAGCATCAACGGTCACTGCTGGAGTTTTGCTCTATGGAGTCCATCGAATGGCATTTTATTCCTCCTCGATCTCCGCATTTCGGTGGTCTGGGGGAAGCGGCTGTTAAAACCGCCAAGCACCATTTTTACCGAGCTGTCGGATCTGCAGTTCTGGGATTCGAGGAGCTGCGAACGCTGCTGTGCCATATTGGGGCTGTTATAAATTCACGACCCTTATTGTCTCTTTCAGAAAATCCTGCAGACCTTGATGTTCTGACCCCGGCTCATTTTTTAACTAGTGGTCCGTCAGTCAGCTTTATCGAGCCTAATGTCACAAAGCTGAACTTCAACCGGTTGGACAGCTGGCAGCGCGTCTCTTTCCTGCAGCAGTCTTTCTGGTCCCGATGGAAGGAGGAGTATCTAAGTCTTCTCCAGCAGCGCTCCAGATGGCGCGCCTCCGGTCCTGCCTTCGCCCCGAACGATGTGGTGCTAGTAAAGGACGAGAATCTACCTCCGATGAAATGGCCGCTTGCGAGAATAATGGAGTTAATCCCTGGTCGGGATGGTATCTTTCGAGTGGCGGTGATAAAAACCTCATCTGGAATTACCAAGCGAGCAGTGACTAAGCTGTGCCTTTTGCCCCTTAAGGATGAAGTTGGAGTAGAAGCCCCAACTGGGGGCAGAATGTCGGGTCAAGCAGCAAGCAACTAATTTAAACACAACAATTAATTAGTAACTGATGTTTTGCTGGTCGCAAGCCGACTCTCTTTCGGCCGCTCGGCTTTGCTACTTCGGCGTTTATAGTTAGCGAGCATCCGCTCAGCCTATTCTGCAAGGTTGGCGCCACTGTCGTTCGTCTTCTTACTGCGCTCGCATCTTAAATTGGATTTGAAATATTGTACATAAATCCTAATTTCATATGCGCCCTGAATAAAGTTTATAACGTTAAAATTAATTAAATTCTGATTTTTTATTTACGCCATCGAAAACTCTCGATGACCAAACATTGTGTTTTTGGTATTGGAAATTTTTGTATTGCCTCAATTTTTTTGGGGTTTGGCTTAATTCCTTCTCTTGTTATTATATGTCCAAGGAATTCGGTTTCCTTTTTCATAAACTCTCATTTGTCAAGTTGAAGTTTAAGATTAGCTTCTCAAAGTTTTAAAAACACCTTTTTTATAGACAATATGTGTTCCTCTAATGAAGTAGAAAATATAATTATGTCATCCATATAAACAAGGCAATGCTGGTACATTAAATCTTCTAATAAATTGTTCATGAAACGTTGGAAAGTTTCAGGCGCATTTTTCAGACCAAATGGCATTCGTGTGTATTCGTAATGTCCATTTTTAGTTGAAAAAGCTGTTTTCGAAATATTTTCATCCATTTGAATTTGATGAAAACCCTTGGCAAGGTCAATTGCTGTAAAATATTGACACTTTCCAAGTTTGTCAAGTATTTCATCCATAACTGGTATCGGATACTTATCATCAATAGTTATTTCATTTAGACTTCGATAGTCTATTACTATTCGAAATTTCTTTTTCCTTGATGCATCCTCTTTCTTTGGGACTATCCATATTGGAGAACAATAAGGGGATTTCGATTTACGTATTATTCCCTGTGTCGGGTCAGGCAGCAGCCCACCGGTGTAATTTTAATATTTAAATATGTTAGCGTAATGTTTGGTAATGTTTATTTATTAGGCTTAAGTTTATACAAAAGCTAGTTGGTCGCAAGCCGACTCTCTCGGCCGCTCGACTCAACGGACTTTCTTTAGAGAGTTTTAGCTCGGCAATGTCTAGGTCGGGCCGCCCTCCCCACTTCGAAGCTCGAGGTGACTTGTAGGGCCGCCCTCTCTGTGTATATTACTTTCGTCCCTGCATGCACCATAAGCTGGTCTATCTTCGGATCATCCAGTTTCATCTTCATGCAGAAATAAACATCATTTATAACGTTCATACTAAATTCAATTTCGTCTTTTATTTACGGCATTGAAAACGCTCATTGACTAAACACCCTGATTTATCATTTCTTTAATTTGGACTTCGACTTCTTGATCATGAGCTTGGGGGTATTTATAAGGTTTTTTGTAAATAGGATCTTCATGTTTGGTTTGGTCATAGGTCTAATTTTTACTTTCCCTGTATTATAAACTTATTCCCAATGTAAGAACAATAAAAATTGGTTCTTACTGGGTGCCAATTTGATGCACAACAAGAAAAAAATAAGTCGAATTAAACAAAAAAAACACGTGAGGACGAAAAAAAAGGTTTTATTTACCTTGAATGGGCACCAAAAAAAAATGTAATTCACTTTTAATGCACTGAGCGCTGCTCACTTCCTTCGGCGTATAAGTTTTGGAAACTTATGTGGAAATTTCACACCACGTATCTTATTTCTTTGTTCCGGGGTTAAATATATACTTTGAGTTTAACCGCGAGCGATGCGCTTATCTTAGCAGCCACAAGAGAAAATAACTTGGCCGCTGCTTATACTACGCTTACACCGAAACTTAAATGATAAATTCTAGATAGGTAATTGCTTATCCATAAATAAGGAACTTTAAGCTTACCCAAGCTTTATGTTTTGCTACTTTTTCTATTCCAAGCTTAACTAAATGGGTTTTGCTTTTAGGCATTTTGTTTTTTTAATATTTTATTTATTTATATTATTATTATATTATTTTTTTTTTTAATTACAACAAGCGCATTACAGGGATCCGTCGGCTCCGTCCAAAGTTAGCTTTCCTTTCTTGTTTATTATTTTTTTTGTTGGTAACTCATTTTCTACTGATGTCAACTAACTACGCCGTTGATCTTTTTTTTTTTTTTTTTTTTGTCGCGGTCTTCTAGAATTTGGAAATGGCTTGTGCATCAATAAGAGCGTCAGCTAGCATTCCTGTATTCATCATAAAGCTTAGAGACCCAGACGACCGAGGGCGCTCGAGAAACGATTTGTTAGTACATATTAAGCTATTTGAAATTTGTTAAGCTAAGAGTAGTTAGTAAGGAAATTTAAAATTCTATATTTTAAATAAGAGGGACAGGAAAGAGATGAAATAGAGTAGAGACCATTGTAGTTCGAACATAATACCCTAAAAGGGTCGTGCAGTGCATATGTCGAACTACAATGGCTAAGGAATTAAGGACTAAAGTTTCGAGTCCTTCTAATAGGAATGTTAAAATTGAAGCGTGTTAGTAAATGCTGGCTATCTACATCCCCGGTAATAAGGTTATGCAGAAAAACTACACCGAGCATTGTCCTACGATTTGTTAAGCTAGGTAAGTTTATAAGTAAAAGTCTGCTACTGTAGGATGGAAGCTGAAGATTTGCATCCCAGTATAGACCTCTAAGTGCAAATATTAAAAAGTTCTTTTGTACGGATTCTATGCAGTCCTTATGTACCCCCTATTGGGGACTCCAGACACATGAACCGTACTCTAGTATAGGACGGACCAAAGAAATAAATAATGTTATGGTTATATAGGGGTCATTAAAGAGGGGTCACTAAGAATTTTATGAGAAACTTTAAATATTGAATTTCATTCTATTTGCTTACTTGGCCCTCATATTGTTGTAGGGCCTCAATATTTAATTTCTTTTAAATGGTATGCGCAAAAATGCAATCTGATTCTTCGGTCAGATTTGCTCTTAGACACATAATATAAATTGATTCATTTATTGAATCAATTTTATTTTTTAGATGCCTATATGAGTCCAACTTTATTTTTGGAAGCCCAATGAGGCGATTAAGCTGGTCTAAAAATATTTTTCTCCTATTCTCATATCGCTTAATCAGCAATTCCCAGGCTGCATCAAAATTTTTGCCTGAGCCAAGCAATAAATGGGGAAGCACGAATTTTGGCTTCTGTGGTTTTCTTTTTGATTGGGATATTTAAGGTAGCTTAGCTTCAAGGATGGGCTTAAATCCGTTCTTGATTGCACCAGCTCCTTTCAATTTCAATATAGGTTTTCTCGAGGTAATCTTTTAATCCTGACATCATGTCTTTTCTATACATGTGTATATAAAGACTTTATAGGTAGGGATATGTTAATTTCATTATGAATGAAAGATATGCCTGTATGGTTATTTCATTTTAAAATATATAGGTAAATTATATACAATAGCACAGATTCATTCTTAAAAATATATAAAAGAAGTTCCAGGTTCGCTTTATTCGCTTTCCAGGTTCGCTAATTTTTATGTATAGAAAGTCCTTCCTTTAAATATTGCTATGGATTGAAACGCCACATTCAAAAAAAAAAAAAACACAACTTCAGCAATACAAAAGCCTGAAGTGAAAAAGTACCGGCTCCGAAGTGAATTATACACCCATTTCTTAATGGATCATCCAACGATATTAATGAAAATAATTAACCTAACACGAACCCCAAATATTTCTTTTAAATTTTAAATATTGGTTTGCGTTTAATTTCAGTCAATTATTTAAAAAAAAAATGTATTTCAAAGTATGTATTTTAATTGTAAAGTTGATTTAAACTAACCTTGATGAAAATAAAAAGTCCAAAAGTAAATTTTTTTTTAATAGTTATTTATTTTCCATGAATTAAAAATAATTTATTAATAATGAAATATGGTAACATAGTCTTTAATTTATTCATTATTTCTAAGCCAAATGGGACCACCTGCTCCGTTATCACGGCCCTTAAGGCGCGGTGACCAATTCAACAAAATGAATTTACTGTTTAACGGCTGTGCCGGAGATTGGTTTTATAAGTGCTGTTTATTCGTTGAGACTAACACAAACTGAAACTTAAAGCTCACAAAAAGTATTTCATAGCGGCCACGCAAATGTGCAGTGCTTGCCGCTATGCATAGGCATCCGGCCAGACGCTGTGTCAGCAGTTTAGCCAGAGCGAACTCTTAAATAACACAGTGCGACAGTGATTTGGAACTTTTGAAGATACCTAGTAGGATTTGTTCATTATGTCGAGTATAGTATAAAAACGTGTTTGAAATTTTTCTAACACCCTCAAAATCTTGATTTATTTAGATAAAACGGTTTTTCGGAACTTTTGCTTCTAAAAATTCCTATCCGTCATAAGATTAAAGACGTATCGAATGGCGGACAAATGCTGCCAATATGTAGGCGGTTCAGACATAGGAGGTATATGAACATGTAATGTATAACGCTTTAACGGACATAGTGATTTTAACGCAAATAAATTCTATGTCACCAAACTCTTGAGATTTCACCTCTTCAGAAGCAAGAGTAGAGTCTACCGAAATGAGGACTCCACCTCCTCTTCGCTGAGATCGATCCCGTCTAAAAGTGGTGTACTTACTTGGAAAAACTTCGGAGCTAATGATCTCCGGATTTAACAAAGTTTCTTTAAATGCTATTATATGGGATGCAAAGAAAGAACTATCAGGATATAGCTTGGGGAGTTTGCTACGTAGCCCCCTAGTATTCTGATAGGTAAGAGTTTGTGAGGAAACTAGTTTTTTGGGTTAGTGGCCAAATAAGAGGTGAAGGGTTGGTCAGTGGTTTCGATATTGGGAAGTCTCACTCCCACTGGTTTTTTAACTTTTTTCTTCACGGAACTAGGCTGATGTTCTTGGACGAAAAGATTCTTTGGCCAAAAACTGGGAGAACCAATCGTCTTGACCATCAGCGCGGGCACACGAATCTTGAAAGAAGATGTGCGCCGTGTAAGTTAACTGAAGTTAACCGAGCAGCGGCAATGTCCGATTATTTAAGAGCTCGCTCTGGCCAAACTGCTGACATAGCGTCTGGCCGGAAGCCCATGCATAGCGGCAAGCACTGCACATTTGCGTGGCCGCTATGAAATACGTTTTGTTAGCTTTAAGTTTCAGTTTGTGTCAGAGTCTCATACAACAAAGAGCACCATAAAACCAATCTCCGGCACTGCCGTTAACTTGTAAATTAATTTGTTATATTGGTCACCGCGCCTTAAGGGCCGTGACAACGGGGCAAGTGCTCCCATCATTACTCCCGTCTCAGAACGGATCTCCCCTCGGCAACCGCCAGGGATCTCAACCACTACCTAAAAGGAGTAGCAACACCCCCCGGCAACCGCCAGAGGTAATTATCTTACAACATATCTCCAGCGTCTGCGGCATCACCGACTGCAGCGAGGGATAACCGACGACAACATAATTACACAACCCATTTTATATTATTTGGCGCCCATCGTAAAAATCCATGTAAGTGAGCACTTTTATTTACACAGTTTTTCTAAGACTGAATGAATTTTTCTTTGTGTATTAAAACAATTTTACATGAATAATAAAAAAAAGAAAGAAAGACTAGAATAGAACAATATTGTGCCTTACGCTAATAAAAAACTGCAGCCCCATAAACTTTTTAAAATTTAAATAATCTGTATTAGTTGGCTGACGGTTTAGCATTAACATTTTTTATCTATTATAAAATGTTTAAACCATTTCATTTTGTGAACCAATTATTGTCCCAATATTGTTTGCATTTCTGTTTTTGTGAATAAATAAATGAATATTTCTATATAACACAAAAAGTGCGGAATAAAAATTCCTAACCAAACCAAAAAAATCGGTGGCAGAAAATTTTAAATTTCAATCGGAAATAATTTATATAATCGCGTGTATTTAATTCAGCTTTTATATGTCTGTTTTGTTACACAAGAATTCTTGGTATTAGCCGCGAAGTTTTGGTTATTTATTTTTCTTTTCCGTTTTGTTTCCCCACTCCATTTACAAGAACACGATACGGCCGCACATGCAGTGTGTGGCAATTTGTTGATTTTATTTTTTTTCCGCGCACCCCTCACCTTGTCTCTGCTTGGCAAGACAACAGCGCAGTTCGACGAGCTCGCACACATACCTGAAGCAGCGGCTCAGCCCCGCGACCCCTCCACAAGCCCAATTGCCTCTATAGGCACGCAATTCGAGCATGCATTAATTATTTTGGGCGATATTATGGGTTCCACAGTTCCACATGAGCAACAAAATGAGCTACGTCTAGCTATCCAACAACTGACCGAACCGGTCGACACAACACAAATCGCTCTTGCCCAAGCGGAAGCTCCCCAAATCAAAGCCCACAAACCTGTAGAAATTAGGGACGAAGTCAAATGTGACGAGCCCCTAGATGCCGTCAACTGCCTGCCCGAATTTACGGGAGCACAGGACGCATACGTCTCCTGGAGACAAGCGGCCGTAGTCGCATACTATATTTTCAGGAATTATGTAAATAGCTCGCGGCATTATCAGGCAGTTATTATTATTAGGATTAAAATAAGGGGCCCTGCCGATGCCTTACTGTCTTCGTTTGGCACTGTACTACCATAAATTTCGACGCGATTATAAATCGACTCGACTTTTGACAAAGACAAAAATCCGTACTACGCCAAACAACGCAAGGCGCAGGTACACTCTGCTCCACGCAGTGCAAATACCCATGAACCCATGGACATCGACCCATCGCGGTCCAAGTTTCTTAATCCATCTCAGGCCCGGTCTGACCAAAACAGGGAGCCAACCGTGTCCGATCGATCGGGCCTACACATAAGCAGAATGTTAACCACGTCGCGCAGAGCGCAGTCGGAACCGGGAAGAAATATACAGCCGCAGCTTCAAGCA